>VZTO01007821.1:29835-48179 GCA_013400615.1 Syrrhaptes paradoxus | reverse complement strand
CAGGCCATTCTATGATGATTCTACGATGATTCTATGATGATGATGGGTGATTTTCATTCACATTCATGAACTCACAGACATCATCTCTCTTTCCTCTATCATGTCTGCAACTGTGATGTCCAAAAAATATAAATTTAAATCAGTTTTACCTGATCTTTCTGTTGAGCATAATTATTAGAAAACAGAAATCGTAAACTGGCCAAAAAACTAACTCAGAAATGTTGAACGGCTCATCATCATCAAAGCATTTCTCAAATTGCTGCACAATTTAAGTTAATTTCACACTCTTCCTTCAATGAAAACCTAAGAAAAGCTGGAAATGATGTGCTCAGACTCCTTATATCATGTGCCAGGTTTTCAACCTAATTTGGCCCAAGCACATTTTTTCACTAACATTTAAATGTTTGCTCTTTTGAAGAGAAAAATGGCTTTCTATATTAACACATTATTTTATTCCTTAGCCATGCCTTGCTGAATAATTTCTGTCATAACAAGGCATTAAAATATCTCTTCCAGAAAATATATAGGAGACATTGTAAACATGTTTCCACTTCAAATATAGAAAGAAAAGCAGGAAAATGTTGGTGTATCGTGGTGGGGGAGAGCATAAGAGCAAAAAAATCTTTGAGATGAGGCATATGAAACTGGCTAGCTGCCTGGCTTCCTGATGTTTTTTGCTAGGTTCTTGCTGAGAGTTACTTGAATTTCAAATTGTTTTCTAAGCTGGTGAATAGCAGGTGCTTGCTAACCAGCTCATAATGAACACAGAAGTCCAACTCCATGGAGTAATTTCTCCCTGCTTTTGACTGTCTTTTGTACTTGTGGAGACCAAGCAGTGGACCTGGGAACTGGAAATACACAAGGCAGTTTTGTAGCCCTCTGAACACAGAGGGCTATAAAAGAAAGCAGGATGTTACTAATTTTGTGTGCTGTGGGACATATCGTGATATATTTTGGCACATATATAGATCTGAAGCCAGAATATGTGTAAAATGTTAAAATCAAACCTTCCCCACCATTTTTACTTACCTATACAGGTGCTTGCTACAGGTACCTCATTCGCACAGTAAATAGAAATGCTAAAGGCAGAAAGCTGACAGACAACACTCCAGGCTCTTTTTTTCTGTCCAGCCTCTTTCTATGGTTTAATCACAGAACATGAGAAATTAAAGGCTTTTCACTAAATACCTATTTTTCTTGTCCTTCCCAAACCATATCTTAGATTCATCGTTTAAGCATGTGCTTCAGACTTTGTAAAATTACATCTTTGTCTGTACTTGCACCTCTGAAAGGTGAGCAATGCAGAAAATATGCAGTCTACTTTAAAATGACACATAATTCCCAAAAGTGAGAACATTAACAATGCAACAAAGTCTGGTGACATTGAGTACTATAGTTTGCAGAAGGGCAGAAAGGTCCAATATGGCATAAAGGCTACGCTTAAGCTGTAAAACCTGTGAGCATTCTCAGATCCAGAGTTTAAATCAGTGTCCTGACTCTGTAGAAGACCTGCCTCTTCTCCCTCACCATGGCTTCCATGGGAAGGAAATCCAGCATGTATGCTGGAAGCAACACACATCTGACTGGGTTCCCCATCTAGGAGATCAGAGGACCACCTGATCTCCTTAGCAGAGCCATCATTGTCTTATCCATCACTAGCCAAATATCAGAGAGAAACTGAATAATGCCAACTACTCAAGTAAAGTCTTTGTTATTTTGTGTTCTGCAAACAGAAAACAGATGTAATATTTTGCCATTAAAATAAACATACATTAAGTAACTGAACTTTTCTTTAGAAAAAAAACATATTTAAGTAAACTTGAAATTGATATAATAATAGCAACAAAGCTCATAAAATAGAACCCTTAGTTACAAAAACCTGCAGGCTGACTCTCATCTGGTGCAATTCAGTGTCATTCCATTGATTCGTGAGGCTGTGTTGATTTACTGCAGTGGAGGACCTCATACAACATTAACGAATTCCACTTTAAATTAATTGTCATAGAGATTGCAGTATCTCAAATGTTTTGGGGGTTTTTTTGGTTTGGTTTGTTGTTTTTTTTTTCGGGGGTGAACAGATTGCATAGCCTATTGAGCAGGGGATTTATGTATTATAATTTCTGAGGAGTTATCTGGAATACTTTATTGATTCATTTGTGTTGGATGATCCATAATTAACAGCGGCTAAAAAAGCTTAAAAAACTACTATGAAAAAGTCAATGAAAGTGTTGATGGAAAAGTAGTTCTGCATTTTTCCCAACTCTAAATGTGATACAAAAGCCATTCCCTTCAGGCAGGTGAGGAGATAACCTATTTTGATAGCCCTTATCATGAGTTTAAAGCCATGGAAAAATTTGATATTGTTTTGGAGGCACTAAGAGCACAGAGAGAGAAAGGTCTTTCTCTGTTCTGCTAGGTGCAGAAATGTCATTAGCACAGGAAGGAATCACTTTTCCTTGGTTTTGTGACAAAATATGTTTTGTTACCTGTGGAGGAGCTTTCATTTGTAAATTCTGTCACTGTGCATCCTGTTTGCGCACCTTTCTCAAAAGAGAGCTCTGGTACTGAAGTGGGGTAAATAGGCACTGCCTGCTTGGGGAATAGGGTGGTGAAAACTTAAGTGTTTCAACAGTTATTTTCATTTTTACAGTCTAGTCTGTCTTCAGTTGTCTTTGGAGTGAAAAGCAAAACACCTCCTCGAATCTCAAAAAGTTTCTTCACCATCACATAACCAAGATCCATTTACTCAAGCTTTTGAGCAAAGCGACCATGATGTATTGGAAAAAAAGTGTGATTTTAGTTTGCTGTACTTACTAATATATCTCTCAGTCCCTCAAAGGATAGGGGTGTCATGTTATGAAGACTAGTAGATCTTGAAATACACCCATTTTCCTTGATACATATGCATCACCTACACAGTCCACTCAGTCTCCTTTTTGTTTGTTGGCCAGTTATTTGCATGTGTCATGGGAGAACACGTTTTGAAAGGGGTACTGGATGAGCAGGGGAAGAATGGCCTTGTGAATGATTTCTAGATCATTCCCTGTCTACAGGCCATTGGGAAAAAAATATGAAAGGACAGTTTTCTGTTAACCAGAATGACTGTATCTTCCCTTAGGCTTCTGGATATATCAATTTTATAAGCATGTCAGCTGTCTGTAACTGTATCATCTAGTTGTCCATCACCAGCAGCTGACTTTTCTTCTAGTTTCTTTATCCCTTAAACCACTCTTCATCAGTCAACCATTCTTTCATATTAAAACTCAGTAAGGGAAACATTGCTTACATTCCCCTATCTAATAAAACATAGATAAATTAAACTATTTCCTATAGGAAAAATGTTTGAGAAGATGTGTTTTGCATCTTGGTGGTGTTTTGGGTTTTGTTTTGTTTCTTTTTCCTTCTGGGTATGAGACAATGCAGATTCAGTAAATAGATCTAACTGTGTGTAATGAGAATTATTCCAGTGTTTTAGGTTCATTAGTCTCACAGTGTGAACTTTAATAAAAATCAATTTGACTAGATTAGATGCAATTACAGCAACTGGAGTTAAAAATTGTGTACAAATACATGTTTATAAAAAATGAAATTGTTTTAAAAGTATCTTTGAATAAATGACAGAGAATAATGTGCATGGCTGGAGTACTTGTTACTGACTCTAATGCTTAGTTTATAGAAAAGGAATCACTGGGACCAGAAGTCATTTCTTCCTCTAATTAGACTAAATTATTGACAGTCCACCTTTACAAGCCATGATCCAAGCAAGGTTTATACTTTATGTGTAGGCAGGAAGGTATCACAATCATCTCAGAGGTGAATATTCAACATTTTTCAATGTAAGTACATGGTACACAAGTTGTTGAACCAGTGCCAAAAGTGTTGTGCAATTGAGTAAATGTGTCTTCGTTACATATTATGACTAATGGTGGTGTAATGGTCTCAGTGGAAGGAATGCATCAGCCTTGAAACACCCCTGCAGAGAGGTCCTGCCATCAAGTCCAGAGTCCTACACTCTTCGTTAGCTTTCTTTGAAGTGCAGTACTGTATAGTGCCAGCAAAACACCATGTGTGATATTGTGGGATCATATCTGATTATGAATCCTTATTACCAATAAAACATTGCTGACCTGCTGGCTAGTTTTGCTTAGGGAACTTCTCTAAACCACTATGCAGTATTTTTTCAGCTTCAGTGCCATCTTGTTTTCTCCATTCTCCCCTCTCCCACTTGGTTACATTACTGTGAAATTACAGAATCATAAAATTATAGAAACATAGAATGGTTAGGGTTGGAAAGGACTTTAAAGATCGAGTTCCAATCCCCCTGCCATGGACAGGGACACCTCCCACTTGAAGAGGTTGCTCAAAGCCTCATCCAGCCTGGCCCCAGGGATGGGGCACCCACAGGTTCCCTGGGCAGCCTGTTCCAGTGTCTCACCACCCTGACAGTAAAAATTTCTTCCTAATATCGAATCTAAATCTGCCCTCTTTCAGCTTATAACCATTACCCCTTGTCCTCTCACTATACTCCCTGAAAAAGAGTGCCTCCTCATCTCTCCTGTAGGCCCCTTTTAGGTACTGGAAAGCTGATGTTGGGTCTCCTCAGAGCCTTCTTTTCTCCAGGCTGAACAACCCCAACTCTTTCAGCCTGTCCTCATAGGGGAGGTGCTCCAGCCCTCTGACCATCTTTGTGGCTCTCCTCTGGATTTGCTCCAACAGGTCCACAGCTTTTTTATGTTGGGGGCCCCACATCTGAACACAGTACTCCAGGTGGGGTCTCACAAGAGCACAGTAGAGGGGGAGAATCACGTCCTTTGACCTGCTGCTAATGCTCCTTTTGATACAGATATTATTATAAAAGTTATTTCACTGTTAAGCTAAGATTTTTAATGTAGATTTTGGTTATCTACTTTCTGCATCTCCTTCTGCTCACTAATGTTGAAAGTACAACAGAGAAGTTTCACGATACTGCACATATTTCCCATATACTCTACATGTGAAGATATTTTGGACGGTAAGTTTTTTTTGCTGTTTTGTTGTCTCTCTGTCTGTCTCTGTCTCTCTCTGCTGCTTAAAGCCACTATCTTAAAAAGCTATGAAATTTCTGCTAGCAATTAAATTCAGCACAGAAAAAATGCTTAATTGGTGCCCTTTATGGGAACCTGATATATTGAGGCACTGACTGCAAGCAAATGTGGAACAGTTCTCTTCTGGTTGTTCCCAAAAGGTAGGGAAAAGTAAACAACAACCATAAATAGTGAAAAGATAATAAACTCAGAGAGACTGATCACTTCAAAATGTAAAACATTGGAGAAAGCTTTTGTCTGAAAAAAAAATAATTTCCTTTTCTTCAAAATGTCACCAAACACAGCTGATTAAGTAACCTTCACTGGAACAGAAAGGTGTGTGAAGTACCATATTTATATCAATCTGAAGAGTTTTGCATATTTGATACAAGTACTACAGAGAGACAAACTGTGTTCTGTTCACATTTAACTTGATGGTCATATCTCAGAACCTGAAATTTTGTTTAGACAAGTTTAGACAGTTTAAAAATGTCTAATTGCAAACATATCCCATCATGACATTTCAGTTTGAAGATGCCAAGAATGTCTAAGAACCAAAACATAGGTTTGTTTTTTAAGAAGCTCCCTTCCTGTGGTAAACCCTTTTCTTTCACCAGATAGAACAGACTAGACCCACAAAGTTAAAGTACCACATGCTTTAAGTTACACATGTTCAAGACATAAAAGACAAAGCACTATTACATTTAGACTTTGTGAATGACCTGGAGTACAAGATAAAAGTAATTTAGATGATAAACAATGCAGTTACTCAACACTTGATATCACCAGTAATCATTTTAAAAATCACTCTCCTTCTTTGCACAGTTTTCCAAGTAGCAGTATTTGCTTCTTCACATAATTCAAATTCCTCTGGGAATGCTGTCTTTACAGAAAGCCATAATTAGCAACACTGTTAAAACAGGCTTGAAGATCTGAAGGAGGGATTAGCTAAGAAAAATGAGATTGTGTGAAATGGGGATCATGCACACCAACAACCAGGGGCTAAAACAAGTGTTTGTTCAGTGTGGACAAATATACTATGTCTTTATTTTGTGTTCTGAGTCTTGCCAATATGTAAGCTGAGAAAACAGAATATTAACACGTAGAGACCCATCACTCTGTAGAAAATATTTAGCATCCTCTGCATTTCAAAAGGTTAGCCTCTTAACCCTGTGTTTATAGATGGAAATGGGTGGAACTCACTAAAATATGACTTTTTCAAAGACAATGGAATTTTCCGCAATTTAGTTTACAGGCTGTAGGTAAACTGTGAAGTTTTGCTTCAACATGCTGTTCCAAAGGGGGTTTCACAGTTGTGGCAGATCATGCAGTCTGGTTCTGCCCTGCATGAGGTATAGGCTGCCCAGTCCTGCTATATTGCAGCTAAATCTGTCTGCTGGAAGCTCCCGGTTATCAGGTTTGGGAGCCTTGCTTGTTGGCCTGCAGCGGCACTGTGCTTACAGAAACTCAGTTCAGAGCATTCAGCCAGCACAGGAATGGGGTCATTGCCTTCCACACACCATGGGAGAGCAAAGGTAGGAGCAGAATCAGCCCTTCCCTCAGAACAACTTTACAGGTTTCTGCTCTTCTTTAGTAAAACTGCTCTCTGTTCTTTTTCCTTCTTCATCATTTTTCCTAAAGCCTCTCTTCTCTCAAAACAGTGTTTTTCATTAGCTTCCAAAAGCTGCTAGCCTCCTAATTCACTATTGTTAGCCAATAAGCAGAGAAGGCTCAGGTAGACATTACTGGGAGGAGGAAGAACTTGCTTAGTTATAGGCTGTCTTGTCCCACTCCAGTGGACAGTCAAGAGAAGGTTTTTGTGATTCCCCAAAAAGGAGCACTGGGCTAGGTGGAGTCAGACAATGACTCGAGGAAACAATACAACACACTTTTATTTACCTCAGCAACTGTAAAAACATCACGAATCAACTTCTCTGAGCCAAGCACCAAATCACACGTATCAATTATAAGACAGTACAAAGGAGTTGAAAAGTAAGAAAGAGGGGCAGAAAGACAGAGTTAAAGAGACAGAAACACACAAACAGACACAGAGAACATCACCAATCCCTCGTTCCAGCACGTGTCTTCTCTTCAGGCAGAATTCTTCGTTTCAGGCAGAAACTCCATGTGTGGGGTGGTGATGGGTTGACCCGGGGGGGTGATGGGTTGGCGGAGTGTACGGTTCAGGCTCACCTTTTATACAGTTTGGTCTGGTCCAGTCCTGAACCACCCCTCAGGGCGGGGGAGTGAGTGAGCAGCATCCAGGTCACCTTCGGGGTTGACCTGTGAGGGGCACAACAGCCCTGCACCCAGGTTAGCTTCGTGGGGTACGACAGCTGGTTCTTCACTGAGGAGCTGACTTCAGCCCTCAGCGCCCATGCCCCACCTCAACAGATATTATCAACTTACTAATGTTCGGCGTCTCTCCTTTAGAAATTTTATCTGAGTACTCTGCCCAAGCACTCCTAGTGGAGTCTCTTCCTTAGAAAGTGTTCTGTTCATTGTTTGAGACATAAACATGGATCATCTGGGAGGGGATCAGTAGGGGTCTGGTCCCTGACATAGGAACAGCAGGCAGCTTGTGCAGCCATCCATGCAGAGCTATAAATGGCAAAACCATGGGATAATTGAGTGTTATTGTAGATCGTACCCATAAATCATATAATTCCTTCAGTTGTCTTTTCATCAGGTGAAGGAAAACCACTTTCAGAAGCTTTGTTTGCATCATGTTCATACAAGGCTTTACTGTGAGGCTATAATCTGTACTAGTATATAGGTGACGGAGCTCTGAACTGCCGATAGGTGGTTGGATGGGTTTGGCTTGGTACACAAAATATTGCCCATAAATGTGCCTGAGCCCATAGGCTGAGCAGCACCACATTCATGTGACAATCCATAGACTTTGATTCCTAATATACTATTTGAAAGTGTACAATTTATTTTGTTCTTTTTGATGTGTAAGCACTGATATATCAATTAAACTTTGCTTTGGATTATTTTGTTTGTTTCCCTCCCACCTCCTTTCTGCTCCTGGTTGTTTTGCTAGTGCAGTGATTTTGCAATTTATTTTCTAGGGAGAAAGCACGGATTCATAAATACAGGGCAGAAATGAATTAGATAGAAATAGTATGACAACTACTGATATGCTTTTCACTGACAGAAACATTTAAGAGGAGAGATACAGACGGAAATACAGTAAGCAGAAGGCACCCATGCCTCCCCATTTTTTATAGAACAAGCCCGTGAAACTCTCCAGCAAGACTACAGGAAAAATCAGCCCCAGTCAATCAGGAGCGAAGAAATAATTTCCCAATCTCCTCTTGCAACTATCAGCCCATTCCAAGATCACTTAAAAAAAGTATTATCTGCTCAGTGCATGGAAAATTATGATGGTAATACGTTCTGCTGGTTACTGTAACAGTGACTCCACTTCAAGGCAGCTTTTAAAAACCTTACTAAGCTAACCATATCCTTTCCCCTTGGTTTGCTTACCTTCAGGTAATTAAGTTTTCCCAAATCTTTGCCCACCTTATTTCAGTCTTTCTCACTTCAGACATTCGGCAAGCTGGAGCTCTTCCATACAGTTAATGTGAACTCACTCAGATCTGAAGAAATCTCCTCAGATAGATTTGGGTCACCTGTTGGCAATCGGGAAATGTTACCCTTTTTCAGCCATGGGAAAACAGTCACAAATATGCTTATATTTTATTTTGATAAGGCATTATTTAATAGTAGATGCTCTATGTTTAACGATCTGTGTTTGATGAGAAAGGGGTGTTCGGCATGTGTACACATGCAACACAACAATGTACTAATTTGTCAAGGGTTAAAACACACAGAGATAAGTACTGAGATCTGTTGGATTTGCTGAAGCAGCAAGCTGTGGAACATCTACTGTGTAGGACTGGACGCAATAAAATTCCTGTGCCTACTGTAGTCAGTGTATAATGAACAGAAGACAAACAAAAGCGACTTCATGTTAGCTTTTGGTAGAACCGCTCTTGCTCTCAGTCCTCTGGGACAATGACAGTTCCTTTTCTATTTGTCAATGAAATTTAATCTTTGCAATTTAACGTTTATCATCTGTTCATGATTCGTTAGTTGCAGAGACAGTATGATCTCATTATGGGACCCTTCTACCTTTTTTCAGGAATAGTGAGTCACATTACTTCCAGGTGTGTCTCCATTCATTGGTGGGCTTGCACCAAGGACAAATTTCACCAACAGCATTTTGGGAAAACTGGAAATGTCCATATTGTTTCATAAAGAAGGCCCAGCTCTGCACACAAAGAAAAACAATTGATAGCTATGGATTTTCCACCCTTTTCAGGCTTAAGGGGCAGAACAGAGTGTCATTTCCTACATTTATTTTATTAGGATGTCTTGTCTGGTTTCTCCTAGGGACTGAATGAAGACAGAATGTTGATCTTTTCTTTTGAATGACTGACAGAATGCAAAGTTAGACAAGTCTATTTAGAGACAGTCATAATCCCAGCATAAGGGAGCTTAGAAAATATACTGACTTTGTAGTGGCATATACCTCCCTTTCCCCTGAGTGCCATCCTATTCCAGTCATTGCTGACAGAATAAAGTACTATCAAAATAGGAAGGTTCAAAACAAAACTCTGGAAATTCTTATGAAGCATGAAAGAATTGTGTTTCAGAATTCTGGGCTGAGGAGAGTACAAGATGTGTGCAGTGAAATATTTGGAGGAAAAAAAGCAAAAGAAAGCAAACCCTAGTGTTAAAATTAAGAAAGCGGCAAGAAACGCTTTTTGCGACACAGAGGCAGGATAAATACCGCGAGGTTTGTGCCTCAAATAGTTATTTTCTTATCTCAGGGACTCTTCCCAAAAATTTATAGTTAGCTTTCTCAGGTCATGTCCAATTTTTCAAACTATTTATGCAATGGATTCCCAGTCCTGATCAGAACCCCTTTGCAGAATGTGAGGTAAAAAAGTGATAGGCAATACTGCCTAATACAGATAAATTAATATATTTGCAATTCTTAAAATGCTCTTACTATGCATCAAACTAACTGTAATCTAACAACCAGAGTGAACTCATTTGCAATGGCATATATAAACCTAAATGTTCACCAGAAATGATACAGGAGAAGGGAAATGGCAGTGCGTGAGGACTGCTACGGATTACGTCATCACTCACACTGGTGAAGGTGACAGACAGGGAACAGTCAAAACCCCAAAAGAGCCAGGAGAACAGCGAGGCATGCTTAATAGTTGCTATCCCAGTATCTCTGCTAGGGCAGGTTTTGGCAGTATCAGAGACAAGACAGTGGAGATAAAAAAAGTGGTGGGTAGAAGGAACTTACCCAAATGGATTAATTCATTCCAGGATAACATTTTACCTGAAAGCAAGGAGAAGAGGAGAAACACTTGGAATGGATCCAGCTCAGTCAGAGGCATGTAAAAGGTAATGAAACTTCCAGAATGAATATTTAAGTACTTTAAGGGAATATGAACCTTGTGCTTATAATTTTTGCTGACCTACGCACCACTTGCTATAAATAGAAACAAGCCAAAAGCATTTTGTGCTGATGACCCTATGTTTATCCAGACTGCTGAACCACCATTTCAGATTATTTCTAGTCTATAAATTGAATTTAGCTGATACATAAAAGCAGAGTTTTGTTACCCAAATTCCTTGTCAGCCTCTAGAGTACTAAGGATCAATGTACCATCTCTGCAGTTTGTGTATGTACTAATACATAAATTCAGGAACACAACATATTTTTTCTTTGGCATGGTCTTTTAAGTTTGATATTGTGTTGGTGTACTATGTTTTTTTAATTGGAAAATTATAAGTCTACTTATTCCTCAAAGACTATTCGTTTATTGAAGAGATCTGCAATAATATATCCTTACATTTCCTAATATATATTAAACCAAATTTATGTTTTGTTAAATATTGAATCTTAAGTGATATGCATGAGAATTTTCATAGGTCTTTATCTTCTTCTGAGTAATTTATTTACTTGGAGTAGAGAACCAGAATACATATGACAATTTTGAATATCTAGTAATACCAAATGACATATTAGTAAATACTTAACAATATTCTATGATTCAATTAAAATATTTGACATATAGCAGTGGGAATTGTATACGTTCTGAATTTTCTTATTTATGCCTCAGAAGACAATGGAGAAAAAGCAGTGGACAAAGGAATCCCAATACCCCACTAATACTGAAAGTATGTCAAATCTGGAAAATATCTGCCTTTTACTGTATTATAAAGGGAAACTATAAAGCCAAATTTAAGAAAAAGAAATTGAAATGCTCAATGTCTGTTGCAAGCTTGTGTTCAGCTTCATATCCTGCATTTGTCTAGTTCTTCACTACCTGTTCTGCGATCTACGTTCTTGAGTGTACTTATCATTGTAATGACTGTCAGATAGTGAACTGTCACAATCTTTGGATAAAATCCACACAGTTTGGTTCAAACAGAAGGGCAAATATCATGCTTTCAATGGATTAAGAGGCCCAGCTGACAGATATTTGACTCATTAGCTTCAGGGAATTTTTACTGAATAGTGAGAATTTATGTTCTCAGGGCGGGGTTTAAATTGCAATGCAGTTGGCAGTGAATAAATACATCCAAGTGTCCTTCCCCAACTTACCTTCATTGCTCCCAAAAAATGGAGTAATATCCTAGAAAAGGATAATCAAGGCTTCTGAAAATTGTTGAAAAGCAGTGTTTAAATACCTGGAGGAATGATAAGGCAGAGAATACTTTCTCTTTATTGATGTGTCAACATTTCCTCCATTTAATTCTTCATTGCTCTAAGAAACAAAGGAGATCGCTTTCTATATAAAACCTAATTCATACTACCAGGAAGTAGAGAAGAAAAACAGGGCAGGCACTGATCATTCTCAAATTCTATTTTTATATTAGGGTTATCAATGAACGAATTTTCTTCCAGTGTAGAATATCCTTCAAGCAACTTGAATACTTTTATAGGTTTTTGACCTGTGTTGTGTTCTGTCAAATAAAAATAAATAAAATGAAGCAATTCATACAGCACAAAATGTATATAACCAAGTAGTAGTAGGTGATTGCATTTCTGAAGTTCAAAAATACCATAGTTAAAGAAAAGACATCAGCATGGTGTTTCAGGTTTGCAAAAAAAAGTTGTAAGAAATAAGCATTGCTTCAGGCAATGACTTCTAATATAAATCATAATAATATATAATAATAATAATATATAATCATTTTGGCAATCAGCAGATACAATCACTGAGCCTGCTCGAAACAGAGACAATATTAATTTAAATACATTAATACAAGCACTCAGAATTAAATTCAGATCTTCTATTTCACATGTTCACTATGGAAGTAAATTGATCTGAACACCTGAAATACCCCATTGTCTGGTCAAGTCATTTATGACTTTTTATGATGGGAACTAAGACTTAAGTACTGAATTCCATTTTTGTAGCATTTAATTTTACACAGGTTGTCAGACTTTCACAAAGTAAAGAATACTGAAGGATTGAACATATAAGTTCTTGGTCTGTGCACTTATTAAATAGAATGTACTCAACGATAAGCAATTAGATATGAGCTAGTAAACAAATTTTCAAGTTTTCACAGTCCATTTTCAACTGTGCTATCAAGATATAGCCTACTGTCTTACTCCTGTATGAAAATCTGAACTCAGTTACATCCCTGATTGGAGTACATTTTCAGTAGATGCATATGCACACACGCATAAAGGCTGTTGTGTATTCTGTCTTAGGATATCATAGTCTTTTGCTGTGTAATGAGTTTGTCTGCTACCATAGGCTAGTTTTCTGAAATAGTGAGCAGCAAGACTGGTTGTGGTGCTGGGAATCTAGGCATATGCTAGTTTTACAGAATTGTGTTAATAATGGAAATCATTGAGCATACATTTTGTATTCATATGTTTTTATACAATCATTATCTTTATTGTATCAAAATAGCAAGCAGTTTTTCTATAAACTTGTGACAGGAGAGGAAATCTTATTTAGCAATCAAGACCTGTCACATCAGTCAAGGTATCAGAGCCCTACATGAGATAATATATTTAAAAACATTCTGATGGATCATTTTTTAAGTTAATTCCACTCACCAGNCCTCTTTTCAAGTAGTTGTAGAGAGTGATAAGGTTTCCTCTCAGCCTCCTCTCCTCTAGACTAAACAACCCCAGATCCCTCAGCTGCTCCTCGTAAGACCTGTGTTCCAGACCCTAAACAACTGCATTTTTAAAGTTCAATTTCAATAACTATGTCTTGCTAAATAACACTTTTTCAGTGACATACATGAGCTAGACTCAATGTTACTATCATCTGGAATGGCTTCCCATGGATTCACTCTTTCAATTGTCTTAAAGTTTTCCATGAAAAGAGACTGCTTGATTTTTGTATGGAAATCCGACATCTAGAGTACGAGTTGAATGAGCTGTAAGGAGAATGACATCAATGCTATTTACATACCATCCTGTTTTTCAGAAGTATGATTACATAAGCAGTCATGCTAATGCATAATTTCTACTTATCCACTAGTCCATCAACTTGGATACAACTTTGGTTTGGGAGTGGTAGTCTTCAAATGCTTAGAAATATTCAGAGAAAATGGCCAGTTAGTACATTACCTTTCTGTCACACAATCATTAAAAGCATTGAAACCATTCCCTATCAATTTCACCTCATCATTTCTGTAAAACAAGGTATGTTAGAATAGTATGCAATGAAGAGACCAGTTTTAGGCACCCTAACTCTAAGATGTCTTGGTCTTGTTCGTGCTTTTTGTTCCAGTGGGTAACTTGTATCATTTGATTGCAATATGGGCTGCTTGACAGGCTATGAATACATCTGTGTTTATAGAACTCCAATGGGTATCAGTGATTATTGACACCTGTTTACTTCAGTGCAAATGTTTCCAATCTGTTCTGGTTAGAGGTAAATGCTGAAGAGGCATTCAAACAGTTCTGCTGGATGAAAAATTTGCCCAGATACAAAGATTTTTTGGTTTTGCTTGCTTTCTTACACTTTGTGCAAACATGCAAGGTTCCCATGTACTTGAAGGAAAATTACTTCTCAATGAAATGAAACAGAAGGGTCTATTTATTTTTGGCACAGAGACTATATGTTTGACTTCCTAAATCAAAGATGTCACGCTTGCTGGAATAAAAATATATATTACTATGTCCCACTGTGTGGACAGTTGTATATTCTTCATGAGAAATAAGAAATTAAATTTCATGGGAAGTGAAACTTTAATGCAAAATGTGATCCATATTTCTATAGTGTGCTAATTACTGGCTGATAGAGTTTACGAGGAAGTGCACATGTGAGTAGTTATTTAAAGGAGGAAAGGAAAGAGCACAAGGAATTAGCCAATCATGACAAGTGATAATGCTCAGCCTAATGTTCTGTGTTACTGACTGTTCTATGATACATGAGTGATAACCACCAGAACAGCTTTGAATCATCTACCAGCTCTCTTATATTTATAGCTCAAGTTTTATGAAACTTCTGAATTTAGAAAAAAACAGACTGAAATTGTAAGCACAGTAGACTTTTCCAATGGTTCCTTTGTTACACTGTGTAATCATGAAAAAATGCATATGAGCATGTAATAATGTGCTTGCCAAAATGAGATAGAGTTCTCCATTTCCTCTGCATTCCTGAATTTTATTTTGTTTTTCACATAACTCTAAATGACAGAAATTTCATTTGAAAGCTGACGACTGGTTAATGAGTGCATATACTTTATTTCCTTTTTTCTTTATAGTAGTGTCACTGAAATGTCTTAGAAAAAGGACTGAAACTTGCAGAGTTCTGGATAATAAACATACTCTGTTTAGATGAGTCAGAAGGATTATCTGTCTTTTAAATTGCAGCAGCGTGGAATACAGATATGCAAGACTGGGTAAGCTTTAAAAGCATTTTGGACATGGTAGCACACAGCTTTATACAGGACAATTTCGTTGGTAACAAAGTATGTATGATTTAGGATGCCAGATTTCAGCTCCCAACTTGACCAATTCCTTGATCAATCTGTTTGGAACACTGAAATGACCCACTGACACTCTGACCAGCAGGTTTCAAAGTCACTAAGTATTCAGTGCTCACTAAGCAACTACAGAACAGGTTCCAGAGGTCACACTTCATAGTGGTGATATTTTTATTGCTATTCCTATTTTCAAGCTTTATGTCCTCTTTCTGAAAATAAAACTCTCACTCCATTTACTCAAAGCCAAAAGGCAGAGCTTCTGCAGCACACTTAGAAATGCAATATGTAGCAAAATCAATATGTCCTATTTTTTTTTTTTCACTGTTGAAATTATTTACGAGAATTAGACTGAAATGCATTCAACTACAGTCTGTCTAGAACATGCTGAATGTACCGGAACCCAAGCACCCTCGCAGATATAATCTGTGAAGTGTCAAGACAGTAGTGTTTGTAAAGGTAATGCTGTTATTTTTATTCTCTATTTTGATGAGTCAGATATTTAGCGGCATGCTGTTCAAAATCATGTTCTGAAAGAAAATGCATTAACCTGCTTAACATGGACCAGAAAAAGACCACCAAAAAATTGACACTGAAATTTGGGTCTCACGTATGCAGTTCATTTAATTTTTGCTTCAGTTTGCTTTCTCAAAAAAGTATAATTATAAATAGAATAGGCACTTTTTGGAAAATATTTCCTGTCATCAAAATCAGTGCTTATTAATAAATATTAAAATGTATAATACTCCTGAGAGAACAACAGAAAATAATTATCTGTAGTACTTTAAAAATATTTCCTCACACTTTCAAAAATGAAATAATTTTAAGGAACCAGCAGAGCCTAAAGTTGTAATACTAAATCAAAATAAAAATGAATGGGTTTCCGGATGCATTTCATAAATTCATAAATTGTACTGGCATTTGGTAATTATGGAAAATATGGTCAAAAGTATATAAAACAGAAGGTAATATATATGGAGCAAAGCTGGAAATATTGCAAGTGGATGTAAGCCAACTGTCTCAGTTACAAGAAAAAAATAATGTTAGTAGTTCAAAATAATTACTGTTCTTTGTTTCTCCAAACTGTTCAGGATAAATAATAATTTACAGGAGTCTAAGTATATTTGAAGTCACCAAAAGTAACACTACAAAGAGGTGAAATGCCTACTTTCCTACAGTAATTCTTTCCCTGACACAGGGTAGGTTTTCAGTCAAGTCATTTATCTTTCCTTGGTCTAATGACTAGTTTTATTTGATACAAAGGGAAATTACATTTGTTTACTCCATAGAAATTCACTAGTGAAGGGACAGGTACTCTCAGAAAAATTCAAAAATGCTGTGACAAAGTTAGAATATTGAGCTGTGATTCGGGGCATCTGATTCTTAGATCTATTTTTTCCCTGTATGTCTTATGCCACTTTGGTTATTTCACATATTTAGGCTTTATTTTGTCTTACCAATTGACTTCAAAATTGTTCTTTGCCATCCTCAAAAGCTTTGGAGACATTATTATAAGAACCAGTACAGAAGGAAGAGTATAGGAAAACCTAGTGATGACTGCTGCATGCAGGGAGTACTTCAATCCTGTCATGTAGAAGACAGGAGAATTTTGCCATATACAATGGGGTTCTAGGAGTACCCCTTGTTGGAGCTCAGTACAATCTACGGTGGATGTACAGTCCTGGAAAAAGCAGGGATTTCCCTCCTTTCTTTCTTCCCCTTCCCCTGCCCCTCTAGGCTGATGGATGAAAATCAGCTAGTAGTGGCACAACTTTCTAGTTCAACCATTTAAACTAAGGTAGCTCATATTCTTTGAAACATGCTAGAGAGTTCTCACATGACCTGTTAGATCTGCTGTGGTGGTAACCACAAGCAGAGAAATGGAGTAAGGTCCCCACTGAAAGAGGGCTGATGGCTGCTTTGACAGCAAACACATTGTGGCTGGGGAATGATACAAGTCCACAACCTCAGCTAAATGGAATTGGGTAAAAAGTCTGCACTGATTCTTAAATTCGTTCAGCAGCTCAATCTAGGGCACCTTCGTTTTGTAGGACAGCCTGTTAGAAGCAGATTTAAGAGTCTAAATTTGTGGTTTATCTTATATTTCTCTATTGTCTCCTATTAAAGGCACCTGGCCTCTGCTTGACACATTGATGAAATTAAACGTGTATGCAGAACAGGACATGCCACTTACTTAATTAGGGCTAGGAAAAGAATGCCTTCAAAAGAGCATCTTCCAGAGGCTAAGAGTTGTCAAACACAGCATCTGCAGTAAATAGAGACTTTTTTTTTCCTGTTGATATAGATCTCAGTTTATCTCTTTTTCTTACAGTTTTATTACTGTTCTTTCTTTGTTATAAGGTATTTTATGTCACTGAAACAAAATTTGGCATCTTTCTCCAAGCAACTGCTCAGATTGGATGCCATTCTAACCTTACAAGCACTGTAAAAGATATTAGATGGCTTGTAAAATCCAAATCTCTTTGGCACAAAGCCCAAAGATATGCAAGCAGGTCATCTCTTTACATACTCATCCATCTTGGAAAGCTGTTTAAGTTATTTGTGGAACAGCATATTTTTGCAGAATAGATACACACCTTATTTAATTGAGCAGAGCTGTAAATACATTCAGCCGGGCTGGCTTTCCCTGAAGATGCCTGTACTGTGTACAATATTGCACTCTGTGGACATGCAAATTTTTTTAACAGCTGCTCAAACATTGCCTTAAAGCATCAAAATGATCTGGGACATTAAGTTATAAGAAAAAATATCTTATATTCACTGAAGTTCTGTATCCTTTGATATTTTGAATTCTCATGGCAGGTTAACTGTGACAGGAATGCAAGACTGAAAATCCAAATTTTTAAATAAAGATTTTTTTAAAAATGAAAGCACATTACAATCATAATCCTCATTCACAAATGGGCAAATTAAATAAATGTTTTATAAGAGAAAGAGCAGCAAAATCTGAGAACAGCATAGTTTCTTATTTTTCATGTTACTTTCTGCATTGCACCCTCAGCAAGTTTGCTGATGACACCAAGCTGTGTGGTGTGGTGGACATGCTGAAGGGAAGGGATGCCATCCAGAGGGACCTGGACAGGCTGGAGAGGTGAGCCCATGCAAACCTCATGAAATTTAACAAGGCCAAGTGCAAGGTCCTGCACGTGGGTCGAGGCAATCCCAAGCACAAAGACAGGCTGGGCGAAGAATGGATAGAGAGCAGCTCTGAGGAAAAGGACTTGGGGGTATTGGTGGGTGAGAAGCTCAACATGAGCCGGCAGT
>VZTO01007821.1:16609-29720 GCA_013400615.1 Syrrhaptes paradoxus | reverse complement strand
GGAAGAAATTTTTCACTATGAGGGTGGTGAGACACTGGAACAGGTTGCCCAGAGAAGCTGTGGATGCCCCATCCCTGGAGGTGTTCAAGGCCAGGCTGGATGGGGCTTTGAGCAACCTGGTCTAGTGGAGGGTGTCCCTGCCCATGGCAGGGGGGTTGGAACTTGATGATCTTTAGGGTCCCTTCCAACCCAAACCATTCTATGATTCTGTGATTCTATGATTCTATTATTTGTCTAAGCCACTTTTTAAAACACAAACATCAATGAACAAACTCTATAGCACAATATTAATCTATGACCTGCAATTCAGATGAACTACACACAGATCACGCTATTAGGTCAAAGTGATTTGACTAAGCTTGACAGTCATAACTGTCATACAATACTATGAAGTTTCTTAGTGCAGGCACTCCAGGTGTTTCTCAAGCAATGAGTCCTGGAAACTCACCACCCTGCAGTAGCCATTAAACTCACTTCACATGCAGACCAAGCACAGACTGACCAAGAGTTCCATAAAAAAATGTGCAGCAAACAAAACTAGAAAACGACTCTCAGCCCAAACTATAAATGCACTCTGATTTCTTTATCTTTTTCTTTCCAAGGAAGTAGCAAAATGCATCTGTTCTGTCACTGCTCATAAAGAACAGAACTATTGTATATGAAATGAAATAGATAGTCTAGAATGTTGAATAAATCTTCAAATCTATATGACTAAACCCTGTATTTCTCAAGGAAAACATTAGCATCTTTTTCTAGCAAATATAGTCTATTTGGATTTGACAGTAAAGCTCTAAATATTTACTACGCTGTGTTGCTTTAACTTTTTGTTGAAATTACCTATTATCAGTTTGCTGAGATATTCATGGCATTAAAACCGTCCCACCATTCTACTTTTCCTAACTGAGAAGCCAAGTACTGAGCAGACATGGGGACTATTGCCTCCAGTTGTCATCTTTCCTGATGCAAAACCCTACTGACTGAGCAGTCTCAAAGTCATAAAACCTTGTGCTCCCACGGTTTGAAATTCTTTTAGGTTTTGCACACAAATAAAAAAAATGAGTAGGAGCGGGGTGGGGTGGGGAAGGCACTTCTTCTGGTGGCAGTCTTACAGTTGTGACCTGAAAGAAAGAGTTTCTGCCTGTATTCCCTGTCCATGTAGAAAAGAGTACTATCTTCACTGGCCCGAGCTGAAGCTTACTGAAGTGGATAGCTAGTACTGAACAGAAAATCAGGTTTTCAGAAAGATTTCAGTATAATGACATATGATCATTAAGTTCCCCTCAAGTTCTCCACTGAAAATTAAAACAAGGACTGAACGGACCCTTTGCACGTTGCTGTACTACAATTGCCATATTAATAAACTTGCTCAACCACTGTACATTAGCTTATATGTATTAGAAACACTCATAGGAGTTTATACTGTATTAAAATCACTGTTGTTTATACGCTTGCCTCATTTTCCTCCCTGGAAACTGGTGGTCAGCAATTGGTGTCCTGTTTATGACATCCACTGTTGTAACTGAATTTCTCTCCAAGGAATGATACTGCAACTTAGTGGTACTGGATAACAGAACTGCAAGGTTTTATGTTCTCCAGTATAAGCCTGATGCGCAGAAGATATTTAGCTACTTTTAAAATTTTAGAAGTTTTCCCTTTTTAAATATTTTTTTAAATGTGTTAGTTTTACATTGCTAGCAAATTCCTCCTCCATCTTATACTGCATGCAGTGTAGCCAACAGTGTTGTACAGACACACGTCTATTGACTTTACTTTGCAGAATAACTACCACATCATAACAGTTCAGCTGAAACTAATGAAACTAATTAAGGAACAGGTACCTCCAAGTCAGAGAATCATAGATTTGCAGTTATAAAGATCTATCAGTCCATCTGTCTTATCTTCCTGTCAGAGCAAATCTTTTCCATACAATATATCTTCTTTTGTTCACTATGCTTCAAATTGTGCTAAAAGACTGGGGCTTTCACATCTTGCCCCAGGAGACTGCTTCACAGCATAATAAATCTCATTGTCACGGATCTTTTCCTGCATTCAGCAATATTGTACTTCTTTAAATGCACAACATTTTTCTATTTACAACTTCCTGTTCTGTCTGAAGAAAGCCCCCCTCTTCACAACTGAGCTTTAAATATTAGCAGGCAGCTTTGTCTTGCCACACAAGGTAGGCCTCCACAGAAGGCTTTCTCAAAATGAAATCAGACAGTTTTGTATATGAGAGGTAATTAGCCCAGATACTACAGGCACATTTTTACAGAAACTGAATGGACGTCCACAGAGTTTCATCAGGAGGTTGCATGGCTGCCTCTTTGCCTTGTATTTCTAGTCTTTTAGGAAGCACTGCACAGAGCATTGCATTTGACGATTTTTAGAAGATGTCAACCAGTATCTCATTGTTACAAAATCTAAAAATTAAAAAATTATAACCCTTCACCTTTCCTAACATTTGACCAAAAATTAAAAAAAAAATTTCCTATAAAAGGGATGAGCTTGCAGAAAGCAGGAACATTTGAACAGGAATTACTACCAACAGAGAAGTCCTTGAAATGTGAAAGGGATAGCTTGCTTCTTCAGAAGAGACCTACAGCAAGGAAGGAGCAGGAGTCTTCAAGCCATAAAATTTATTTCAAGATGAGAGGAGGTGATGGAGTGCTCAGCTGCAACTCTGCTGATTTCTGCTCAGCGGGTGGTTAGTTTTCTTTAGTTTTGAATTTGTAACAGAACCTGAACAGAGGTGATTGACCCTGATTTCCAACTTAAGCATACAAGTTGTGTGTATTTCTGATTATACCAAAGAATGAGTACAGCTATGATGAGTGATATGGAACAAGTGACAACACCTAACTAGAGAAGCAGAAGTTACTGCAGTTTAGGTATTAGCAATAGCAGAAGAAAGGACATTGCAGATTTAAGTCAGTCCCTTAGCCTGAGTTTATTACCTTTATAAACTGCAGTATACTTATGGTGTGTTAACTTTGGCTGGATGCCAGATGCCCACCAGGCCCCTCTACCACTCCCCCTTTAGCAAAATAAAGGGGGAGAATAAGATGAAAAACTCATGGGTCAAGATAAAAGCAGTTTAATTAAAGCAAAGGTCAAGGCCATGCACAGAAACAAAAGGTAAACAAAGATGTTATTCTCTACTTCCCAGGAAAGCAGAGCTTCAGTATGTGCAGCAGCTGCTCCTGGAGACAAACAGTAACAAATGCCCCCCTCCTCCTCCCTGCCCTTGGCTGTTACGGCTGAGCTGAGGTCACATGGTATGGAACAGCCAATCCGGGTCAGCTGTCCTGGATCCGCCCCCTCCCAAGCTGTGTTACACACACCCTGCTGGCTGCCAGGGTAACACTCAGCACTGGGAGGGCTGCTGGGGGCATACTGACTGCATCTCAGCCTGACCCCATACAATGCTTTTAAGAAGAAAATAATTCTTTTTGAAGAATAACAGTTTAAAATGCTTTCATACTATACCTGTTTCTATGTCTTATTTCTGTTCTCAGGATTTCTCTAATTTGGTTAATAAAACTCTGACATTAATTTCTGGGAACACTTGAGTATGTCAGTAAATATTGTCTGTTTCCTTGTGTGATACGTCTGAAATATTTTATAGAGTTTCCAACATCTGCTTACAAAAACTGAATCACTCTGGTTATCAGGGCTGGAAAAGGCCATTCTCTGAGGGGGGGATTTTATTATGCTCTTGGTATATTATATTATAATTCATAACTTCAGTGCTAATAAAGTTGAAGTATCTGTTCTGGTGATTTACACGAGACTCCAAACTACATCTTCTAATTCTCAACAACACACTGCCTTCTTCTGTGTGTTTTACTAGTTGATTTACTATGCTTTAGCTCTAAGAAACTTGGGTTCTGAGTATACTGCACAACCTGCTTTAGCTTTGAATATCAATTGTTCCATTTTGACTGCTTCAAATCAAGATTTGTGTGGTTTTAAAACTCCCAGTTTCTAAAAAAAAAATAAGGAATGCTACATTTCTGATGTACTTGAAATCAGTACTAACAAAATATATACAACAAGAGCCTGAAAAAATGCATGCAACGTTCATTATAGAAGCAGTAACATTTTTGATAGATAATGAGGTTGTTTTTTTCTTTTCCCTGGTTCATCCTAAATGTTTTTCCTGGTTTGGGAAATTTTTTTGCAAGGATATAATTCACTATCTACTGCCTGTATGCTAGGGAAACCTAATGGATGAGGGAGAAACAGGAATATTTTACTAAAAACCTTTAGTACAGGTACTTAACTTTGTTATAAATCCTTTAATAAGCACTATCTGCTCTGTTGTTATCATGCCCTTATGAGCTCAGCTGTCTAAATCTTCCTTCTGCTTTAAAACTTCCGTGTAGAAGTAGCTTCTCTCTTGCAAAGTCCTTCCTAAGGCTGAACAGCAACTACCCAAAGGATTGCACCCCAACATCCTGCTATCTCAGGCATGGCTGCTCCTGCTTTGCTTTCACCTCGCAAGCACACATAGGCACTGTAAATGGGAAAAAGCACACATAATTCAGCATAAGAATCATTTGACCTGATGTTTATGACTAAAAAGGAAGAGTAAAAGCAGTAATTCAGGATATTGCAGGGGATATGTAGGAGTCACTTCAAGAATGATGTGTCAAAGTCCCAGATTATTCTGTGTCTCCTGAAATGTATTGCACCTCAAATGCTTGTGAGGATCTCTGCTGGCATTATTTAATAAAAAAAAGTTTCCAGATCAGTGAACTGAGAACATTTTGGAACCACACTGCTGTGAAAGCAAATACAGAGATATATACATTCAGCTAAAAAAAAAAAAAAAAAACAAAAAAAACCCAATACATTAAAAATATTAATTTGCAGTTTTTGCAGTTTGCAGAGAGCATAGTGGGAGGGAGACAAGTCATGAGCTTTGAATATTTAAGGCCGAGGGTATTAAATTATTACATTTATTTTGAGCTTACTCATGGTCTTGTGTCCTGCAGGTCTCAGGGACAATGAGGCTAAAGTGCCAAAAGTGATGTCACTAGATAAAAGCTGCAGAATTTATGCAAGTGAGTTTTCTTAGCACATTTGTGAACCTTTTTGACTCACCTTAGTTACAAAAGTAGCTTCAACATTAAGCTTGCAGAAGAGCTCAGAACCGTCCTACACTATTTTTTGCAAACAGCAAAAGTGTTCTCAGTGATGGCAAAGAAAGTTGGTTCTTTTGTTTTCAAAAACTTTTCTTCTCTGTAATTTTTACTTTAAATATTTTTCTTCTTCAAGGAGATCCTCCAGAATTTTTTCTTCCTTTTCTCACTGCAATGACTTAAGTGAGAAAAGAGTTTAGCCTGCAGTTTAGCTACTATGTTTTCATCAAGAGGTTTTCCTAGAAATGAAAGAAGGTATCAAGGGAAATTGCTGAGTTTAGCATAGATTAGGGCCTTCTGGTATTTCATATATATATATAGATGAATTATTAACCTTGGTGGAAACGTAGTAGTGTGTTCATACTAACTACTTTTTGGAGTGTTTGAGTTTTTTCCTAGTGCACATTGCCCATTGGGGAGCCATTACAATAATAATAATAATAATGAAGAGCTCACCAAATCTATGACTTCTTGCGTTATTGTCACAACCTCTCCAGCATACATATGTTGCATACCATTCTGAGTAACCATAGCGGTCATTCATTATAGAGGCTATGATACTGTTCCACTTCAAGATGCTACTACTTCATTATACAATGCAAATCTATTATTATTATTATTATTATTATTATTATTATTATTGCTGTGCTAATGTTAATCTGAATTTAGAATAAAAGCTTCAGTACCTCTCAGACTGTGTTTGTGTACCTTGATCTCCATGTAGACTAAATTTAAACAGAGTAGTAAGTTTCTTGTTGTTTGGGGGTTTTTTAAATAAACTAATTTCTTCTTATAGGGAAGACCTTTCTAAATCTTTCTAAATGGATGCCTCTGGGCTGAAAATAATGAAGTTTCTGGAAGACATTGCACATGCAAAGGTACAATATTACTATGCAATCTGCAATATGAAATCTATTTCTGACAAAAAGCTTTCTTAAGGAAACATTTTATTTTATTATAAAAAATATTTGTTTAATGTTTCAACTGATTTTCATTTAAACAAACTTATTTCTTTTACTTCAGATAAATGTATCAGCATAATCAAAAAAGTAGTAAATCCTTTGTTACCTTATCTCTTACACTTTATATTTTCTAAAATTTAAATAAATTATTTCAGGTAGTATTTGTTGACCTTTAAAAAATTTTGAACCAGTAAAGTACTAGAAACAGTGGTTTCTAATGTGAGTAGGTAGTTTAAACACTTAGAAGAGTTAAAGCAGCTTTTTACAGCCATAGCCTCCTTGCAGACAGGCTTGCTTTAAAGGTAGATTTTTTTTTCTCCATATCAGTTCATAAAGTATTTCAGTTCAGAGCGTAATTTAAAGTAGAGAATTGTCTGGAGAATTTGAAAATTGAGAAAAATGCCTTCCTCCTATGGTATGGCTGTAAATGAGGAGTGAGAACTAGCAGTCCCATAATCCAGGATAATTTGGAGCCCAGAAAGATAACTCACTAATTAAAAATAGCACTTCACATTTTTAGAATAAGCNCCTACACTATTTTTTGCAAACAGCAAAAGTGTTCTCAGTGATGGCAAAGAAAGTTGGTTCTTTTGTTTTCAAAAACTTTTCTTCTCTGTAATTTTTACTTTAAATATTTTTCTTCTTCAAGGAGATCCTCCAGAATTTTTTCTTCCTTTTCTCACTGCAATGACTTAAGTGAGAAAAGAGTTTAGCCTGCAGTTTAGCTACTATGTTTTCATCAAGAGGTTTTCCTAGAAATGAAAGAAGGTATCAAGGGAAATTGCTGAGTTTAGCATAGATTAGGGCCTTCTGGTATTTCATATATATATATAGATGAATTATTAACCTTGGTGGAAACGTAGTAGTGTGTTCATACTAACTACTTTTTGGAGTGTTTGAGTTTTTTCCTAGTGCACATTGCCCATTGGGGAGCCATTACAATAATAATAATAATAATGAAGAGCTCACCAAATCTATGACTTCTTGCGTTATTGTCACAACCTCTCCAGCATACATATGTTGCATACCATTCTGAGTAACCATAGCGGTCATTCATTATAGAGGCTATGATACTGTTCCACTTCAAGATGCTACTACTTCATTATACAATGCAAATCTATTATTATTATTATTATTATTATTATTATTATTATTATTGCTGTGCTAATGTTAATCTGAATTTAGAATAAAAGCTTCAGTACCTCTCAGACTGTGTTTGTGTACCTTGATCTCCATGTAGACTAAATTTAAACAGAGTAGTAAGTTTCTTGTTGTTTGGGGGTTTTTTAAATAAACTAATTTCTTCTTATAGGGAAGACCTTTCTAAATCTTTCTAAATGGATGCCTCTGGGCTGAAAATAATGAAGTTTCTGGAAGACATTGCACATGCAAAGGTACAATATTACTATGCAATCTGCAATATGAAATCTATTTCTGACAAAAAGCTTTCTTAAGGAAACATTTTATTTTATTATAAAAAATATTTGTTTAATGTTTCAACTGATTTTCATTTAAACAAACTTATTTCTTTTACTTCAGATAAATGTATCAGCATAATCAAA
The DNA here is from genome assembly GCA_013400615.1 of Syrrhaptes paradoxus. Classification (NCBI taxonomy): domain Eukaryota; kingdom Metazoa; phylum Chordata; class Aves; order Pterocliformes; family Pteroclidae; genus Syrrhaptes; species Syrrhaptes paradoxus. The sequence continues at coordinate 22,052 of VZTO01007821.1, read as the reverse complement.
AAAGTAGTAAATCCTTTGTTACCTTATCTCTTACACTTTATATTTTCTAAAATTTAAATAAATTATTTCAGGTAGTATTTGTTGACCTTTAAAAAATTTTGAACCAGTAAAGTACTAGAAACAGTGGTTTCTAATGTGAGTAGGTAGTTTAAACACTTAGAAGAGTTAAAGCAGCTTTTTACAGCCATAGCCTCCTTGCAGACAGGCTTGCTTTAAAGGTAGATTTTTTTTTCTCCATATCAGTTCATAAAGTATTTCAGTTCAGAGCGTAATTTAAAGTAGAGAATTGTCTGGAGAATTTGNAAAAAGAAGAAAAGAAAGATAAATAACTAATTAAAAATAGAACTTCACATTTTTAGAATAAGCTTTTTTTTTTTTTTTAGCAATATAATATCTACAAAATGTCAGACTCTCGTTAAATTGTAAGCTTGAATTGCAAATTTAAAATTCTATTTTTAGGCTTTCCTGATTAAAGTAAAACTCTCAGATAAAGTTTGATAAAAATCACAAGTAGAAAGGAATAGTCTATTAAATAAATGTAAGTTAACATTTACTAACGTATAACTATCCTGAACACATATATACCTACTTTATCACATATAGTTATGTATAGGACAGTCACCTTTAAAGAAAAACTTTTTTAAGTTTGTTTGCTGATCCTTTTGTGCACTGTTTCTTCTTGTTTCAAGTCAGTTTAAGGTTAAGATTTGCATCCAAAGTATTTCAACTTCTGACAGCAATGTAAGCAAAACCAAATTGTAGCTTGCTAGTTATTCAAAAAAGAGAAAATATATAATAGGCTTATGTACACTAGACAGCATTTTCAAGGGAGAAAAATAAAGGTAGCACAGATCCTCCAAGGTGACTCTACCTCTGAATAGGTGGCAAGCTGTTATTTCCTCCGTGTCACAACTGGACTGCCTGCTGGGGGACGGCATGCCTTGTGATGAAAAGGGGCTTTCTGACAGGAGCCTGACACACCATTCAGTTGAAAAAGGCGCGGGAAAAAGATTACCAAAGCATAATGTTTTTATGAAGTGTGGCATTTTAGGCACAGCTCTGAAACCCCTTCCCTCATGTCCTTTTAAGAAGAAAACATATCTCAAGGGAAAACGCGGGAATGTCACAGTGTCTTGCCTGGCAGGTAATGGTGCACAGATGATGAATCTTTCACAAGGTGTATTCAGGAAGATAAACAGAGAGATTTTACTAGATTCTAAACACAGAGCTGTCAATCCCTCTATTAGCTAGAATATCAGGATGTGTTTACACCCACACCATGGAAAACTTAGCCAGTGACTGAATCTGAAAATCCTTGAACAATTTAAGCTACCGAGTGTGTCTTGACTAGACTCCACCGTGACCCAGGTGTTCTCCAAGAGCATGAAGTTACCTGTGTGCAGATGGCCATCCATTCGTTGAAATGTCACATCCCTTGGCAGTGCCGGATTGTTTATTGTAAGGGAACAAGAAGATGCTGAATTAGAATTTGACTTCTGGGACATGAAGCTTTTCCCTCAAGAGACCAGGAGAAGGTGGCTTTGCCCTTAAGCAAAATGGAAGAGGAGGTGATGGAGGACCTCACACGGCCGGAAGGAGAATGGACTGGAATGTAAACAAGGGAATGAATTCGCTAGAAAATAGTGTTTTGTTTTTAGTTAGTAGCCAATAAAAAGTTTTGTAGATGATGTATTCACAGTAGTAGAAGACTATAAAAATAGATGTAAAAGAGCAATAAAGGCATTCTTCTTCATCACCTACCGGAGTTCGCTCTTTTATCCCGCCACAGTTTATAGGGTCTTTTTCTACCCTGGACCATGGCATGTGTCACTGCAAATGTTTATTTCACACCACACAGAACTCACAGAATCTCTTGTTGCACATCGGTAGCCTTATTTGCTCCTTCAGCTCGCAACTGGCAATGAGTGTCTGTTTTTTGAAATAGACCTGGCCTATGATGATTCATACAGATCTAAACTTAGCAGTAATTCAGGAAGGCAGAAGCCCCAGTTAGTGGATTCCCTTTAAAAGACTGAGAGAAAATCGCATTTTTTCTTTTCCTCTTTTGACATTGTGTCTAAAATAAACTTTCATTAAAGCTTACTCTGTCTGCAGTTCAGCTACAGTGGTTTAGAAAAAAAACCTCAAAAACAGTGCAGTAATGCTATGTCAGGAAGTGGTATCGCATCACAGTGGCAGAATGAAACAAAATTTAAAATTATTAAACCCTTTCAAAGCCCTCAGGTTATGAGATGTGGAAAAAAAAAATCTGACGCCAGATATAATGCTGATATTTTCAGTCAAAACCAAAGTACTTGACATTAGCTTGATCCTGTTCCTGGGACTGCCATGCATCATCAGCCTTATAGTTCAAGTGCCTCACATACAAAGTCTCCCCAGGGAGCTGGGGTCTCCATCTAGATTTCATCTCCCATGAGCTATCAGAGTGTGTCAAGGCATTATTCCTCTTTGGGCAGATTCACGATGATACAACTTGTAGCTCACTTTCCATTGTGAAAAAAAGATTTTGGAAAGTAACAATTAATTCCTCAAAACTACTGTAATGATTAAATTAATTATTTTCTTTTCTATAAAAACAGTGAGTCAAGTTTCCCAAGCCACACTAAAGAAGGTGTTGTTAATCATCTAGAATAGTTTTACACTAAAACTCCAACATAATAAAAAAATACCCAACTAGCATGAGAATTTAGAGCAATTAATACACAGCAGTAGGGAACTTGGTTAGTTCACCCTTTTCTATGCTGCTATGTGTGAAAAAAGCAGTGATCTGAGGCTTTCCTTAACCAGAACAGTTGAAAACAAGGAGCCCAATAACCTTCATAAACATTAGTGAAGGATTCATGATTTAGTCATTACCTGGGCCATGGAAAACCTTGATCTTTCCAGTCTTCCATTCTTCCAATTTTGAATCCTGATTTTAATCCCTGAAAGTTTTGGACACTGTTTAAAAGATCGGTGTTTAATGAGAACAATCCATCATCTTCTTGTCAAATTCAGCTGTAATGCTGTTGAGATCTACCTAGTAATAATGGATTTCTGAGACAATTGATAGCTTGGATATATTAATTTCAGGTCACAAGATTAAGGTATCTGAGAAAGGGGAAAGGATACCTAAACAAAATGGTCTGGCACATGAATGATTCAGCTGACAAGAAGAAGAATTTGAAAACATTATAAAGTAATAATCCAGTTAGAGTTTTAACAGCATACAAGTTAAGGTTTCCCAAATATAAATAAATATCACTCAGTCTCAGTGTAAAATAAACACTTTTCTTTTTAACAGATTAAAAGACAGACTGCACCTTGGAGAATAAATACTTCAGTTTACAAGAGAAATAGTTGGCTTCTCCAAACAGAACTCTTTCAAATGCCTGCAATACACTGACATTCCGGTGCTTTCCTTCAGATTTCCTCCTCTAGTGAAAGGAAATCACCAGCAGGTTTAAAGTATATGCTGACCAAAGAAATGCACAGGAAATATCAAGAAGCCAGAAGACTAGATTCAGAAGTGTTTAGTTCCAGTTGGACCATTCAAAGCAAGCTCTGCCTTCATAGACTTTTCTGTCCTTCTGAGGAAAATGGTGCCAAGGACAATCTCTGATGCTGCAGTAGCCAACCATCCATACTGCTGAACTGCTGTTGTGCTCCTCGGTACAGATTTGGCTATGCCAGTCAGTGCTCGCTCAGACAACACACTGGTCTGGTTTGAGGAGCAGCACACACTAGGGACAATTCCTGTTGTAGGGATAAGATTGCACCAGGGTCAGCTACCTTTACTTTGTGCTGTTCTTCAACAGTATCCCAACACATTTTGCACCCTCACTTCCATAAGCTCCAGTCAGCGGCTCAGGGTCTGTGATCCAATGACTGTTGCCATACAAGGGAGCTGAATGATCTTGGCTCTCTTGTGCTGAGAAAATTAGTATTACAGTGTAAGAAAGTACATATGGTAAGGCTATGCAAGATAAAACATGAAAACACAAAGAAGTTGTCTAGTTTTTGAAACAAGAGCTATGAACAGCTCAAAAATTCAAGAGGAAAAATATTTACCAGAAAAAGCAGCAGAGACTCAGATGATGTTAATTCAGCAATAACATAGGATTAGGCCATTCTAAGAAGCAAAGTAGACTGACCCGTCATCATTTGAATGATAACTGCTTGGCTGGTAAAGCCACATCAGGCATTTCTTCAGGTGGTGATCGATATATGAATGTTTAGCCTAGTAGCTCATTATTCATAGTTAGCTACTATATACACTAGTAAATTTTAAAAAGCTTTGCACTCATCATTTGTCCATGCACTGCCTAGAGAAACTCTTTATGGTGCTAGTTGCCCAAATTCTTGTAGCACATCAGTGGAATTTGGTTCCCTATGCACATATGCACAGACACACACAGTGTCTCAGGAGCATGTGATGATTACCCTCAGTTTCATGCTATGAAAACATCACTCTGAACTGAAAAGAAATGAGCACACACACATACACACCCACATGTATATACAAATACTGTTTTAGGGACATAACACACTGCAGGGAGGCTAGAGGGGTCAGGTGATCTGCAGTTATTTTGACAGGATCAACCTAGTCACAAGAAAACAGTCTTTGGATCTGTTTTATTTATCAGTATAATGCAGTTATACTGACCAACTGCTGCTTGCCTGCCAGTGTATATGAAGCTAGATAATAATTTCACTTCCATTCTTAAAGTAAGGTTGAATGAGCACTGAGAATGAATTTTCTCAGGTCTACTGAAGGTTCAGTTTGGTTGAACTTGTGACCTCAGGAAAGGGTAAGAGAAAATCTGCTGAGTTGTGCAGATAGAATATTTTCAAATATATAATTTACTGTTTAATACATAAGGAGAGGTTAAAGGATGGTTCTTGGGGTAAACAACTTTATGGGAAATAAAAGACAAGCTTAACTTTAAGCCTCCCCACAATCTCTCCGCTGTTTAATTATATACCCTCCTTTACGCCAGCAACACTCCATTTTTACCTGGGTTACTTAAGGGTACAGTCTGTGTAAGGATTTTTTTTTTTTTTCCAGAAGCCATTATCTGTGAAAATACACAGAGATAATCGGAAATCAGAATCATAGAATCATAGAATGGTTTGGGTTGGAAGGGACCCTAAAGATCATCGAGTTCCAACCAACCTGCCATGGGCAGGGACACCCTCCACTAGACCAGGTTGCTCAAAGCCTCATCCAGCCTGGCCTTGAACACCTCCAGGGATGGGGCATCCACAAATTCCCTGGGCAACCTGTTCCAGTGTCTCACCACCCTCACAGTGAAAAATTTCTTCCTAATGTCTAGTCTAATTTTACCCTCTTTTAGCTTATACCCGTTACCCCTTGTCCTCTCACTACACTCCCTGATAAAGAGTGCCTCCCCATCTCTCCTGTAGGCCCCCTTCAGGTACT
>VZTO01007820.1:16869-42090 GCA_013400615.1 Syrrhaptes paradoxus | reverse complement strand
GACATCACCTTTCAATGGTCTATAGCTTAATGGGTCCTGTAGCTTAGAACTCTTTCAACAATCTATAACTGTTAACCTTTTGCTTCAACAAGTTCAGTGCATTGTTAAAAATTCAACAAATAAAATAGGAATATTAGATTCTCTGGCAGAGTCTCCGTTTGCTGCAGGTTTGTCCCTTTCCTTTGCTCTGCTCTCTATGGGTACAGGAGAATATAAGTATCTGGATGACAACACTGACTTTTATAGTAGAAAAAAAATTTGTAAGGGAGGTAAAAACTTATGTTTCAGGACATAAATGAACAATTTATTGCCTGGAGTTAGGAAGAAGCTTTCCCTATCGTCATGTTGTTCCTTATGAACAATGAAGGATTTCCTCTGAGCTTCTGATCCTGGTCCCTGCTAGAGCCAGGAACCGGACTGCATGGATCACTTGTCTGAACTGGTATGATCATTCCTAGGGTGTAAAGGCAGATACTCCTGCATCCGTTAGTATCACACCACACTGTATCCAACCAATTCATTCCTACTCTACGGAGCATGGCAGCCCTGCCCTTTGGTTTTTGATGCTATCACAAAACTGGCTTTTATCTTTCCTTAAGACGGTACAGTCAAGAATGACATAATTTTTAGTAAGACAAGCGATGTTGTGAACTCAAAATAGTGGATGTTGGTTTTAATTGTTTTTTGTCCTCGGTTAATAGACACTGAAGGAAAGCATGTGAATTTTTCTGTTTTGTAGGTGGGCACAATTCTTCATTCATCCACTCATGATCAGGGATGCGATAGACCGAGAAGTCGAGGCTGTAGACAGTGGTAAGAATATCTTTTTCTGTGTTCTTAGCCCATCTTCTTAAAGAAATAAACAGTGAACAACATGGCTGTAGCTCCAGCATAGCCCCAGTGCTCTCTCCAGTTCTTCACGAAGTAAATACAATAAGTTGAGGTCATTGTGCTTGCCTCCTTATTCTAACACCGTAATAACTACAAGTTTGCTTCCCAGAAGGAAATTGAACCTGGCGTAGAAGTGAGTGGAGCATTCACTTGATTTTCTAGTCTTATGAATACTTCCAGCCTGCCCATAAAATTTCATGGCTTTAGAAAAAAAATGTTATTGGCAGGTATACCAACTGTTTCAAATGTGTGTTCTGAGTCTTCATCTGTACTCTGACAAAGAAAACTAAGCAAGTTGATCTTTGAATCTAAGAGAGTGTCAGTATTAACAAGGACCTGTCTTTGAGTTAAGGTGTGGTTTCTTCAACAGCTTAAGCTAGTTTACACCTTCACTTGCACTGCCTTCGTCATGCAGATCCACTCCTTCCCCTGTACTGACACTGCAATACTGGGCTGCCCAGTAAACTGTGTCAGCGTGATGAACTAACCCAGCCAGAGTCATTACTTTGCAGCTCTCCTGTGCATGTTTCTTGTTACCAGCAAAAACAGGAACAGGAAAATGCAGTTCGAGAGGGTGAATTCCTGGTTTTGGTGGAATCCCAGATTTAGATTAGTAAAACTGCATTTCTGGAAACTATCTTGCTCAGCTTTCACTTTCTTATTTCATAATGAGGGTAGAAGTTGTTCTGTGTGATACATAGGGGAAGCAGGTTTGTAATTGTTCTCTGGCCCGTTCTGCAGAGCCTGACTGTAGAATATTGATGGTCTTCTGTTCCCATTAAATTTGTCAGATTGAGAGCATTCAGGTGGGACAGGCTGGGGCTTTACATGCTTCCTCTCCTTATCCCTTTCTGTACTTCTCAGCAATAAGCTACGGATTTCCTTTTCTCTTGATTTATATTCATTACTGCTAGCAAATCCAGTTTCTTATGCTATTTCACTACTTCATCATACATTAAAACAAAACTATTTCAGTCTATGTCTGTGTGGTATGTCTCCTTTTCAGTTTGGTTGGGGTTTTTGCTTTGCTTTGTTTTGTGGGAACATGACCTCGAATTTTGATGCATACCGCTGCAAATTCTTTAAATTAACAGAGTATCAGCTAGCAAGACCTTCTGATGCAAACAGAAAGGAGATGCTATTTGGGAGTCTTGCCAGGCCTGGACATCCTATGAAGAAATTTTTTTGGGGTAAGTTCTGAATTTGTGTTATAAGGTGGTTATAATACTTAAACTTTTAACCACTTAAAAGATACACTAACATGAGCTATTTTATCACAGCAAGCACTAGCCTTGTGAAGAAGTATTGAGCAATTATTCATTTTACAGTAAAATGTTTGGGAATAAAAGCAGCTGTCTGCTTCTTAAGATACTTTTCATTCTGGTACTGCTTTTTGCTGATGTTAAAGCTAGGTTGCCCTGGGCATCTAATCATGTAAGTTTCTGTTAATGTAAAGGTGATGCTCTCTGAGTCATCTCTGTCTTGCTTAAGCTTGTTTTTTTCTATGAAAATCTCCTGGAAAAAAAAAAAGTGTTTCTGGATTTGTGCCTAAGGAGGCTTTTCAAAGTAAATAATTCATTGCTGAACTTGCAGGAGTAGACCTTCCCAGCCATATGAGTGGAGGAGAAGGGAAATTTTTCCGTCTTCTCCAGGACAATACAGAATCCTGGCTCCCTCACCTTGTGGTGCTGGTGAGCATGTAAATAGCAGTGTGGTGGGTAATAGAGTCAGCCAGCTTTGAAATGTAGATAGTTTTTAAAATGTTCTGTAGTGACATATTCTGAACATCCTATTTTCCTCTTTTCCCCTCCCCTGTGTCTACAAGTTCTGTTGGGGAGGAAATAGCTGGCAACACAGAGTGAGCTGTGCAGGACGCGATGTGGGTGATCTGATAACGCAAGAGGACTCGGTCCTCCCTTGTTGTAGAAATATCAACTGTCCTTATAATAGGAACTAGGAATTGTAAGATATTAAATTTCATTTAATATTCCCTTAACTTCACATTTCTATTGGGTATTTTTAATGTGCTTAATGTGACTAGACTGAGTGCCAGGGGAGGAAGAGAAATTCTTGGTATATCTGGTCTTGACATAACCAATGTCTAACTAACCACCTTTTAACATTTACAGGTAATGCGGATACACTCAAACACGAGCCTAAAATGAATAATATTGATACCTACACCAGGCTGAGGGACTTCTGGCAGCACCATTACTCTGCTCACTATATGACTTTAGTTGTCCAATCTAAAGGTAACATCAGCTGTTCCTTAAAAACAGGCTCCTTGCTGCTGTTGGTGAAGTGCTTTTGGCACGGGTTCAGCTGTAGCCCAAGCTGCTTTAGTGGACTGGCCAGTCCTGCAGGCAGTATTTATATGTAGATTTTAGCCTGGTTTCCAACTGAAACTTGAACAATTGTGCTGAGTTATTGTCATCCTGCCACTTCTTGAGAAACTTTTAACTGAAACTGTTGAATAGGTTCCAGATGGACACAGAATGTAAAACCTCAAAGATATGTTTAGAAAAGAATGTTGTAGGAGTGCAGTGTCAGACCGCTTAAATGACTTAATGCTGCTGGTTTCTCTGTCATCAACAGTGAACCTCCACAGAAAATGATGGGGAGACTGAGACCGGCTCTCTCAGATGTCTTGTTCTGTTTGCGGCTCTTTCAAAAGAGGCCTTCAAATAAAATTAGTTTCTCTAGGAAGAACAGAGATTCTAAGGTTTTTTTCCCTGTAGACTGAAAAAATTTATGCAAATTGAATTGAGTTTCATTTCAGCAAGGAACTTCAGACCTACGGGCTGTTTCTGCTAAGAAAATAAAATATTTTCTTAGAAGTTAAGCACGTAGCAGAGACTTGTGTTAAATATAACTAATTGTGTGCATTCCAGTTAGGTTTGTGCTTAGGGGTTTTATTGAATGCTAAAGCTGATTGCAGTTCCCAGCTGTAAAATGGAGATGGTGATAACAGAGGTGGTAATTCTTTTTGTCTCCCTTGCTTTTCTGTCTAGACTATGAAAATCTGAGGGCATTGAATGCCTCTTGAATAATTGTTTATGTAGTGAGGAATTGTAATGTTTTTTCTGTTGGTGGTTGGAAAGAAAAGCATGGGACTGATAGGCAGCCAGGTCTGCTTTGTGTTTCTCTCTCTGTTAAAACGAAAGAAACTGAGAGTTTCTTCTGTGCCCTTTCCTCCCCCCCAGCATTTTTTTTGTTGTTTTTGTTGAGCATATACTGCATCACTTCTGGAATACAGAATGCTCACCTAAACAAGCAATCTCTGATCAATCATTTTAAAAAAAATTAAACTTCTGGTTCTTGACACATTTCCTTTGGGAAAGAGGATGGCGAGAAGGAATTCTTAGCACTGTAGGGCTGCGTTTCAGTGTGAAAACTGCTGCGTATGTTCTGGTCATAGAAGGATGGAATGAGTATGGCAAGTACTGGTGATTTTTGTAGATCCCTAAATTGGTAATTCCTTTTCACAGTCACAGCAGATACTGCTGGACTTTAAATCCCAGTTGTCTTAGCCTGAGATTTCAGCAGTATGTCCAAAAGCAGAGCTATGATCAAAGATATCATTCAGTGAATATTAAGAATTGTCTCGAACCAACAGCTTTGAAGCTTATAATTTTTTAGAACTTTGCAATTCTAAAATACACTGACTTGCAGACTCTTTAAAATAACTGAACTAGTGAGATAAGATAAAGAATTTGTCTTACATCTTCAGGAAATTACATTTCTGGCTTTTTTTTTTCCCTCTTTATTAGAAACACTGGATACATTGGAAAACTGGGTGACAGAAATCTTCTCTCAGATCCCAAATAAGTAAGATTCTTTTGATGCATTACAAATTGTAAATTTATCTGTTCTTAAAATCACCGTTTTTAAAAAAACATTCCTTACTGGAGAAGCTGAGGAAATTAACATTTGCTAATTAACATCCTCATCCAGAAAAAAGAAATGGGTAACTTTGGAAATTAAAGACTGGCATTGTTTCAGGAAGACTTTGTTTATGCTTAACGATTATTTAGCCTGCAAGCTGTGATGGTGATAGCTTGCAGCAGTGTTTGCTTTGTGTGTACTGATGCCTTGATTTTATGATAAATCATTCAAACCTAGCTTATCATCTTACATTTCTTATCTTTGCTTTATGTTGAAAATAATTAGGAGCAAAATAAATTAAGACCATATCTTGAATTTAAGTGTTATTCTTAGTGTGGCAGCTGGGTAGAACCTGATCTTTGTTTTAATAATTTGCTCCAGGTTCTGTTAAAAGCATTACTGACTTGAGAAGCGTTTCATTTCCTCTTTCATTTTCTGTTTTTGCAAGTTGTTTATTTCTGTGGTGCATGGAAATGTGCTTGTGAAAATCTGGTGCTGTACAGAGACACATTTGTCTCTCCCGACTCCTGTCCTTCTCCTTCCTCCTTCCCCACAAGACAATCCATCAGGATCCTGTGAATCCAGGGCCAGCTTAGGAAGTTGTTTGCTGTGCTTGGCTTTCCTTTCCCCTGTTATGAAAGCAAACTTTTTATTGTTACTGCCTTGGACAGAAGGAGAGGGGAGGAGTTGATGGGGTAGCTAAACCTTGGGTAATTACTCTGTTGTGTGGACAGGGTGCAAGTGAATGCTGGGTTGCGTTCCGCTTTGGGCTGGGTGGGTCCTGGGCTGCACCCCTTGTTCAGGGCCGTTTTCTAGGTGTCTAGAGCTCCAGGTGCTTACATCTTGTGATTGTCTCAGCTTTGAGTCCTTGCCAGTAACATCACACTTTAATTTTGCTTTTAAGTGGTTTACCCAAGCCCAGCTTTGGCCATCTGACTCAGCCTTTTGACACACCAGAATTTCACAAGCTTTACAGAGGTAAGTAAAATAGATTTAAATGTTTTGAATACGTAGTTTCCTATTTTCTCTGTGTGATCTGGATACTTTGTAGAATAATTCTGTGTGGCTCTGAATAACTTCTAACCATTCTTTCTGCATTATGTAGAATTTCTTATCTATGTCTAATCATGTATATTTATATTCATTGAATTTATTTGTGTTCAGTTGTTCCAGTCAGGAAGGTTCATTCACTGAGTATCACTTGGGCACTTCCACCCCAAGAACAGCATTACAGGTACAGTCATCCTGAATTTTGCTTCTACTGTGTTTATGTTGTGAATAATTATTTGACTTTCACAACAAGCCAAAGAATCTCATTGATTTGTGTTACAGATTACTTTGGTTCAGCTGGGGGAACGTGTTTTAAATAAACTAAACTGATGAATTGTGGTTCATTTATGAATTCAGTGAAATTGGTACACAGGTAACGTCATTCCTCACCAGCTCAGATCAGTCGTTGTGTTCTGAACTCCCACATTTTTAGCTTATTATCCTAATGCTGCCTGAAAGTGCAAAACTTGCCATGAAGAAACAGACAGTGTATATTTTAGTCATTTGTCTACTGGTTTCAGTTATTTCTGTGAAATGTATTACCTCCTGGCATTTAATGGCCTTCAAATTTTCTTTTAGGGTGAAGCCTCTTCATTATATTTCCTGGTTGGTGGGACATGAAGGCAAAGGCAGTGTTCTTTCTTTCCTTAGAAAAAAGTATGTATTTTTTAAGCGGTTATTAAATGCTTTGCTATATATTTTCTGTTTATATAAAGCAGGCTAAATCTGCCTTTTTGTGGCAGTGTTTTGTAGTTTTATTATTTAAATTGATGATAAATCCAAGTATGAAATAAGTAGTTTCTGGTCTGTGATCCATGGATCAGCAGTATCAGTGACTGAGCTTTTCAGAGATCTCCAAATGGTAACTTGACTTCTTCACTGTTTTTCTTAAATTCCGTATTCTGAGGTTCTTAACATTGGAAAAGCTTTGCATGATCTGTAAACGGATTGAAAGCCGTTGAGGTAAAGCTATGATATGCTAATTGTAACTAAGCTCAAGTAAAGCTGAAATGAGTAATTGATAAATGCCTTTAACTCTTCCATAGATTTTGGGCTCTCGCATTGTATGGAGGAAATGGTGAGACAGGATTTGAACAGAACTCCACTTATTCCATCTTCAGCATTTCTGTGACTTTGACTGATGAAGGCTACAAGCACTTCTATGAGGTATGGTTTATTGCAACTTGATTTTTTTACTGTTTTCCTCATCTTTGGAAAAATTAATCTGTTCCTTTCTGTCTGCAGGTGGCCCATATTGTTTTTCAGTATGTGAAGATGCTGCAGAAAAGAGGGCCAGATAAAAGGCAAGTGTTTGTCACTACATCAGGTATTCGGGAGATTGTCCTTCTCCGCTAGCCTTTTATTTGCAGCGTTTGCACTTTTCTGGGGTTACCAGAGCATACCTGCTGAGTCAGTAGCAAAGCTTTTCTGTGTGGCAAATGTATCAGTTAAAGAAGTTTAAAATTAATTTGCTAAATGTTTATGTTTGTTTCTCGGTGCTTTTAATTTGATTTATTGTGATCTGATTTCTAATTTTAATAAGCTGAATTACTGTAGATGTAAGATGCAGTTTTGCATTTATTTAAATAAATTTGTCGAGCCAAATCTGTGAAAGTCAGGACTGTGGTGTTCTGGTGTTCACCTTTATGTTAGTGTGGTGTCAGGTTTTGACTCTTTGTAGTTCAGTCTTCCTCGTTGGAAAATAGCAGAACTTTCTGCCCATTGAGAAACGCCCTTTTGGATGGAAGGGACTCGTATGTATGTCTTGTACCTGGATGAATCACTGAACTCACTGTAGATGCCTTTCCTAGGAGATGGCCTTTTTTCTGATTCTCTGTAAATGTTACAGAATAATGGAGGAAATCCACTTTTATTTTCTTCTCCTTCCTTTACAGAATATGGGAAGAAATACAGAAGATAGAAGCTAATGAATTTCACTACCAGGAACAGGTATTCATCCACTGTTTTGTGTTGATATAGGTAAACCATAACAAGGATTTCTTTTTAATTTTGAAACACATTTTCAAAGTTCTATTCAACCAGAAACAGGTTATGCCCTTAATGAGACTGTATTTTACTGGGAAAAAAATGTATTCTAGGCTGAGAGATATTCTGACTTTTTCCTTAACAGAATTGAACGTTACTTTTGTCATTCTCTGCCTCGTAGGTGGGCTCTTTTTCAGCTTCAGTCACTAGGCCCTTGTATGTGAAGTTCTGTGCCCATTAATAGTGTTCTGCAAATTGTTTGGGGCTTTTTGGTATTTTTGCCAAATTTCACTTTTTTTAAACTGCTTTGGCAGCGCTGATTTCTGGGCATAGAAAGGTGTGCCTTGCTGGTGGCCTGGCCTCACAGAAGGTGCTAATGACCCCCATGTGACAGCATTGCACAGCTGGGTGTGGGTTTGTGTTGAGTCTTCCTTGGCTTACTGAAGTAGCAATTAGCAAAAAAAGAACCCCACTATTTAGATAATTTGAGAAGCTTCACTTCACTGACTTTCTTATTCTTGCTACATTTAGCCATGTTNTGTTAATTGATTTTTTTTTTTTATACTCCAGGAAGCCGATCTCCTTTTTTTATAAGCTTGTTACATCTTGCTCTTTGTGTGTTCAGATGAAGGAGTCTCTGCTGGGTCAGGGAGAGCCAGAGTTCCATTTGAACTGAAATATTGTCTTGCACTTGTAGATCATTGCCGATGCCCTCAACCAGCTCAGTCCTCAGAGAGCCAACCTCGNAAGCATCACTGAGGTGTGTTGGTTTCTTTAACATACACAGATGTGAGAAGGAGGAAATAAAAAGAATAGGAAATACTGAAGGTGGAGTTTTTTTCTTTCCAGATGCTCTAAGTATTTTCACTCTGAAGACCCACCAGTCTGCTGTGGGCATCAGGATGTTAGAAATGTCATTTTTAGCGAGTCCTTGTAGATATTGAGTGTCTTGAGTGGCCTTTGAATAACACAAGTGGATTTGCAAGTGATAGAGCAAGGAGTGCTGCCAGCCACACCAAGTGATAGATAACAGAGTGGTGGGTCTCTCTGTGGCAATCTGTGTCCAAGTAGGAGAATCTCTCCCTCCTCACGCTGCACACCGTGGCAGAGGACTTAGGAAAGGAGCAGAATCTGAGATACTCACGCAACAGCCGCAGTTCCTCAGCTTGCTCTTTCCAGCTTCCAGATCACTTTAAATCTTGGATTGCATGGCTGCTTGTGTTCCCTGGAGGCAAGGAGTGTGTTCTCCTGGGTCTTTAACCTCGCAGGTTTAATGACTGTAAACATGTGCTCAAGGCCATTTCTTCTATAAAGATGATGCCTGATATTTTGGGACTCTCAGAGGAGTCCTGAGCATTAGATATGGTTATGAAACACATTTAATTTAATAACCGAAGCTAAATGTCGTAACAAACAGAGCATGCAACTCGTGCTCGACATATGTGACCAGTCAAGCTCTTCTCAGAACAGAACTTGGATATTTCAGTTTTCTGATGATGTGACAAATAGCTGTATCTGTTTGCTTACAGACAGATCCAGTGGACTATGTGGAAAGCCTTTGTGAGAACATGCAATTGTTTAAGAAGGAGGATTTCCTGACAGGAGACCAGCTCTTGTTTGAATACAAGCCTGAGGTAAGTATTCTTTGATTAAATGTTTTATGTAAAGAAAATACAGGCATGCTATATAATGTAAGCACATATATGGGTATATAATTAGGCATAATACAGGCATAGGTCTTGTGTTAATTGATTTTTTTTTTTTATACTCCAGGAAGCCGATCTCCTTTTTTTATAAGCTTGTTACATCTTGCTCTTTGTGTGTTCAGATGAAGGAGTCTCTGCTGGGTCAGGGAGAGCCAGAGTTCCATTTGAACTGAAATATTGTCTTGCACTTGTAGATCATTGCCGATGCCCTCAACCAGCTCAGTCCTCAGAGAGCCAACCTCGTTCTGCTGTCTGCTGCCAATGAAGGCCAGTGTCATCTAAAGGAGCGGTGGTTTGGAACGCAGTACAGCGTGGAAGGTAAAACAGCGGCGAAAACTTAGAGACTGGCTAATTCATGCAGTAGAGAAATAAAAAGGGTGACAACACAAAAGATAACCATGCAGAAGTAGGGAAATGAATCCTCAGAGCTAAACTGACCTTGTCATTAATCAAAAATTGTATCCTACTCAGTAATTATTCTTTGTTTGGTGTCAGTTGATTCCTACTCCCTAGTTTACAATTGTTTTAGGAGGTGGGGAGCCCCGTGAGCCCTTTGCTTGGCTGCCATTCAAGTCCTGAAGAGGGAAAACAGCACAAACAATGAAGGACAGGGCGTGTTGGCAGCTGGATTACTCTTGCAGGCAGGCTTGATTTACTTTTTAATAGAACCTCTGCAGTCCTGCTCCAGGGTACTTCTTAGGAAGGGATTTCATCTTCATGATGAACCAGGTGACATTAAGAACCCCCTATTGTACCGCAAATCTTCATGGAGATAGCCAGGAGATGACGTGACTGGTCTGGGAAATAGAGTAGCGTTACCTTCCTGTTGAACTAAATGCATTTCATTTTTTTTTTTAATAGATATTGACAAATACTGGAGTGATTTATGGGCCAGTGACTTTGAGTTAAATCCGGATTTACACCTTCCAGAAGAAAACAAATACATAGGTAAGGCACTTGAGCATGAGTGAAATCTTCCCCCAGTAATTTATTTGAGAATTTGCTGTGGTTTAGAAACAATTTTAATTTCTGTTTGAACAGCAACCTGGTTTTGCAAATTAAAAAAAATGTGAGAGCTCTGTTCACCTGAATTTTATTTAATCTTCTTTTATTTATAAGCTTGAAAACCATTTTTTTCTGAAGTGTAAACTTACAGATCATGTAGCCATAGCAGGGCTGGCCTCACACAATTGCTCTTAGAAGAGCAATTTTATTTGCTTAATTCTGCTGTTTTTCAAAGCATCTGAATACCACCTGGCTTTGTTGCCAAAACCAAATGAAAATAAACCTGTAACTTGTATCCTGGGTGGAATGCAACATCGCCATTTCTGCCCTGCTTCCGAGCCACTGTTCTGGTGTGAAACTGAAAAATTAAATGTTCTGTGGGCCCAGGAAAGCATTAGCACATACAGTGTAGCAGACGGGGAGGGCGGGGACAGGGAATGTATTTTGTTGATAATGTTGAAGACTTTCATGCATGTAGCTTGGCTGTGCCTGTGAAGCCCCCTAACTTCTGGTTTTGGTTTGGTTTTGTTTTTTTTTTTTTTGTTAGCCACTGACTTCGCTTTGAAAGTTGCCGACTGCCCTGAGACAGAGTATCCGGTCAAAACACTAAGCACACAGCAAGGCTGTCTCTGGTACAGGAAGGATGATAAATTCAAAATCCCAAAAGGTAAATGCCTCCGGGCGTTCTGTCCCTGGTTTTACCAGCTGGAATTGATTTGAAGACAAATAACCCATGACAGTGTTACCATTGAAACTCAGCGTTTACTGTCAGTGCTTCCATGGCCCTTTCCATGTGTTTATTAGATACAGTAGAAGAGAAGCAGGTGAACTACCTTGTGTCAAAGAAACCCTGCTGATACCTTAGATTAAAAAGTGGAATCACTGAGATATACTGGCTTCTGAACCACCTGACTGCAGACAGAATGTGATACCGAGTGAAAGGCTTGAGAATGAAGGAGCACGTTAATTAGAAAGAGACTGTAGTGTCTGCTACAGAAAGAGAAAAATATAGCAGGGATCTGAGACAAATATATTGCTGCTTTCAAGCAGGATGTCACAATTTTTAGCAGCTGTTAAACATGTTTTGTGGAGTTTTCTTTTTTAATTTCTGTTGGTCATGCCATGTGAGTTAGTATTTTGCAAAGCACAGCTTTGTGTTTTCTCATATTTGGTATTTTCAAGGGAACATTTTGGGGTGAAAACGAGAAGATGTTTTATGATGACTTAATATAAGTAAAAATATATTCTTGTAGCTGAATGACTGTTTTCATTGGGCTCAAATTGTGACCAAAGAACAACTTGATGGAAATATATTTGACTTGAGAAAGCTGTCACTTTTTATACGATTGCTCATTTAAGTTTCTTTTTCCCCACCAGGTTATGTTCGATTCCATCTGATCTCTCCGTTGATACAGCGGTCTGCAGAAAAGTGAGGATTATATTATTTATGCTTATCTTGCAGAGTAACTAAATCACCATACTTAGGGGGAAAAAACAAATTTTAAGCTGGAATAGAATAAGGCTTCCTTTTCTCATGTTATCTGTAGTTCGGCAAGAGTGGTTCTACAGCAGGTCATTACTGTAGCAAACGGATAGGAGTTTCATGGTAGGTTGTTTTCCAGTGCAAGTTTTGGAAAAAATAAGAGCAGCAGCGTACATACCAGAAGGAAATGCTTGGGAGCCTGTAGCAGTAGGTGAAAAGACGATGGGCAGCATTTAGAAACCAACAGTTCGTTAGACAGACCCCAAGGTTATCGCTCTGCACGTGCTGCACTTCTGCTAGTCGTAGGCTGGCATTGCCATTTGTATGGAATTTCGTAGTGCTTTTGTCACATGCCTGCTGAGACCTGCACAAGCAGTGTTTTGGGAAAGCCTTTCTAAATCTGTTTTCATCAGGGCTTTGTCAGCCTGAACTTTGAATTGAAATCCAGGCGGTAACAAAAATCGGAAAGCGTGGGCTGCAGTTTCCACATCGTGTAGCCTGATTTGCTAATGCTTATTATTATTATTTATCTTATTATCTTAGATAATAATTTATCTATCTAGATAAATTTTATCTCATTACTCAAGTCTTCAGCATAACTGAGCCCATCCGCCCCCCATTCCTGTACCCAAAGTGTAATAATCTCGTTTTCTGTGATTACAGTGTGCATTCTTACCTTGAAATTTTAAATCATGTGAAGTTGTAATCTTATTCATTGCAAAGAATAGTTGGATGTTAAAATAATTGTTAAGTAGTGTTGTGTGCTTTCTAGACAAAGGGAATCTTGCACTCTGTATTTCCAAGTTTGTTGAAAATTTCTTTTTGAATCTCGTACTCAAATATTAATATCTGTTGGAGAGCTTGTGTGCACCACCAAAGTCATTGGGCTTGGTTTTTATCTTTCCTCTATTCCTTCCTTTTTTATTTCTTGCTAACCCTCTGCCCTTTTCTCCACCCAGCATCGTTCTGTTTGATACGTTTGTAAACATCCTTTCCCACAATCTTGGTGAACCAGCTTACGAAGCAGACGTCGCTCAGCTGGAATACAAGCTCGTAGCTGGAGAGCATGGCTTAGTCATTCGAGTGAAAGGATTCAATCACAAACTACCTGTAAGTACTGCTCATCCTCTCAACACTTCCATCATGCTGCTTCTCAGTCTCTGTGCTTTTTGTCCCGGCACTGGAGCCCCGCTGGCTGGAGCTGTGAGTGTTTAGCTGGGGTATTTTAAACTGGGAAATTGGTGTCTGTTCAGATGCAGGATAATGCCACATGCATTTTCATCTCCTTATGTGTATAATGATGTAGTTTATTCACTTAAATAAGCTCAAATTACTGACCTTAGGCTGAATTAAGAAGAATCTTCCTTTAATTAAGAACTGTACCTCCCTTAAGACTTAAACAGCTGTTCCTTTAGAAAGAGCTCTGAGTCTCCCATGTCCCTTTGGCATGTTGGTGCTTCTCCATTTATCAGCTGAGGCTTTTTGCACGCTGCCTGGAGAAGTGTCTGAAAATAGGGTTTGTGTACAGTTTGACTTTGGAGATGCAGCTTCTGAACGTGCTCATTTGGGGAGCAGTTTTTCTTTGCTGGGTTGCTGGGAGCTTACCTTGGGAGGACTGGGGGGTCCCTGGTCCTGTTCTTTAAGCACTGACTGTGTAGGACGTGGCAAGCACAGAGAGAACGTAGTGATCGGAGAGGAGAGGAGAGGAGAGGAGAGACCCCCCAAGCTGCCTCAGACTTTCATTGCAAGAGCTGGACTGGAGCTTTAACAAGACTGTCAATCATTGGTCAGGCTTATTAACACGAGCTTTAACAGAAAAAGGCAGAGGTGCAAACAGCATGGTCCGAATCTTCTTTTTTAATCATGGATGTTGTTCTTTTGTGATGTCATTGTGCTGGTCAGCTGGAGGAAAAACTGGAGTATCTGATACAGAAATGCTGGATTCACAGACTAGGTCTTGTTTCAATAGAATGTGGAAACTCCTATTGATTTGGGATTATTTAATTCACTTTCTAAAAATGCATCCCTTTGGAAACTGACTGTAATTTGGTATAAAATTGTTCAGTCTTAACAGAATCGAGGAGTGTGCTTTAGTAACCCTGCATGTCTCTTATGTTGACCAAATGATGATTTTTTTCATTATTCTATAGGATTAAGTTTAAATTGTTTTTTTTTTAAAAAAACCCAAACCTACAAAACCCAAAACCCCTTTACTTAAAACTCTTTTCTTTACAGCTTCTATTCCAGCTCATCATTGATTACTTGTCTGACTTCAGCTTCACTCCAGCTGTTTTTGAAATGATCACCGAGCAGCTGAAGAAGACATACTTCAACATCCTCATCAAGCCTGAGACTCTGGCCAAGTGAGTCCGGGGGAGGGCCAGGCGTGGCTGCGCAGCGAGTGGTGGGGTTGGGCTGAAGAGCTCAGGAGTCGCTGCTCTGTGCTCACAGAGGCTTGTGCCAGGGTTGGGTTGTGCCTTAGAGAGCTCGAGCAGCTCTGCAATCAGCGTATCGAATGTGTGGGTCGGGGGGACATCCAGGTCCTGCTGTTCTGAAGGGAGAGCAGGGTCAGCCCCTGGCAGTGCTCCTGGAGACCACCTTCCTGTCCCCAGTACGATCCCGAGTCAGAAATGGGATCTCTTACTGTTAACAGCTCTTTGACGGCCTGGGTTCTTCTTTTTCTTCTTGCATTGCAGAGATGTGCGTCTCCTGATTTTAGAACACGGCAGGTGGTCCATGATAGACAGATACCAGACGCTGATGAACGGCCTTTCCATCGAGTCTCTCTCGTCCTTCGTGAACGCTTTCAAATCACAGCTCTTCGTAGAGGGTCTCGTCCAAGGAAACTTCACGAGCAGAGTACGTCCAGCTTCAGCAGCTGATGCGCACTCACGCTTGTTCTTAAAATGGGCTGTAACACGCAACTCCAACACTTGCCTGACTCTGTTCTCCGATTTGCTTTGCAGAGTGGTGCAGGGGTGGCCAGAGGGTCGTGGGATAAGGCGAGGGGACAGCGACTGTGGTGCAACAGAGCTCGGCTGTTCTTTGTGTGGGGTTGGGGGTGTCACTTTCTCAAGTGATGTGCTGGGGGGTGTGGCTGTGAATTGGGGTAATAATTCTCTTCTAAATAAAACTTATATTTCTGCTTTCTCTTCTAGGAAGCAAAGGATTTTCTGAATTACGTTGTTGAGTGAGTATCTCTTGAGTCTTGCACCACTCATTATATGGAAACTAATCAAGTTAAGATTCTTTCTGGGAGGAAGGTGTCGGGGTGGGAGTGATGCAGAAATTCCCTTCTCCCCTCCCGGATACAGCACTCGCAGTGTTTGTGGGAGCTGGCCGTTCGTCTGCAGTTTAAGCAGAAATTGTTCTCGTTTGGGAAGGGGAAAATAATGTCAGGCTGCATCTGTAAACATCTGGGTGTTACACTGGTTTTGGCTAAGACATAAGCAGGTGTTTGACCCTTTGCTGTCTGTGCTCCCTTCAGAAAGCTCCAGTTCGCTCCCCTGGCCCATCCCTGCCCCGTTCAGTTCCGGGTGGTGGATTTGCCCAATACACATCTGCTCTGTAAGGTGAAAACTCTCAACAAAGGCGATGCCAACTCCGAAGTGACGGTCTATTACCAGGTAATGCGTTAGCTCGGCTTGTAGTGGCCTGTGCCCTCTGGTAGCTGCTGGTGCCGCGGTTGTGCTCCTCCTGTCGCAGTCTGGAGAGCAGCCTCTGGCCAGGGGTGTCCCAGGGCACTGAAACCTCAGGCGAGCGCTCACCCAGGGCCCAAGAGGCTAAACCCAGGGGGGCTCTCACGGCATGTGGGGTTCCCTGAAACCAGCACCTTCCCCTCCCGACCCGTGCTAGGAGCTGGGTTTGTGCCCTGGAGATTTCCTGGTGTCCTCGCACTGATCTTACGGTCCTGGGCTGAGCCCCTGCCCTCTCTTCTGAAGTCCATACTGAGACCCCTGCAGAAAACAAGAACTTTCCATGTGTGTCCGCTGTTGTGATGCGGTGCTGCAGCCCAGGCTGAGCTCTGTGCCACAGCTGTCACCTCGGTCTGAACTGTAGCATTTAACTCTATTAAATCACCCTAAATTCTTCATTTTCTTTCTAGTCAGGTGCCAGGAACCTGAGGGAATACACCCTGATGGAGCTGCTTGTGGTAAGTTTGTGTTTGTGTCTCCTGACTCATCAGTGTCCTCCCCGAGAACAGTGCTCGCAGCCACGGCCAGGCCANTTTGTGTTTGTGTCTCCTGACTCACAGCCACGACCAGGCCGTGGGGCTGAAGGGTACAAAGGGGACAGTAGGTATCTGTCACTCTGACTAAACCTGGGAATGTTTGGGACAGAACCCCCCAGCTGCTGCAGTGATGGACAGCGTGCTACCGCCCCAGCAGACAGAGACCTCTCTCAGTTCAGGGGGTGCAGCTGGCAGGGCAGCGCTGCAGCTGTCTTCACGCTGTGCCCACGTTTCTGTGGGGAGGCAGAGGGGTGGCTGCAGGAGCATCGCCTCTGCTGTAACGTGTCTGTGCTCTGTTTCAGATGCACATGGAAGAGCCTTGCTTCGACTTCCTGAGAACCAAGCAGACGCTCGGGTGAGTGCCTGGGGGAGGACAGCTCCTGCACCCCTGCTTTCGCTGTTCCCTGGTATTTTTACTCTGGAAACCCTCCCTGCACAGTGGCCAATTCCTGAATTATTGCAATGGAAACAGCAACATAAACACATCAAAACCCAGAGCACCCATCGATACAAGCTGCAGACAAGTTGTTTTTGAGTCCTGTAAGAATTGCATCTATTACCAGTGTGTTAACACAGAATTAGTCAGCACAAAGTTCTTCCTTCCACTTCCTACATCAGGTCCCCGTTCCCCAGGGCTGTTGTCACAGCGGCTCTGCGGTGCGTAGCAGCCTCCCTCCGAGGCACTCTTCTCCCGCTGGAAGCTGGAACAAGCTTTTCACGGCTCTAGGTCTGTCACACTGTTTGAATTATTTCGCAGGAACACAAACACAGATACTCTGCCAAGCTTCAAAGGATTTCCTGAAAATGAGAAAACACTGAAGTGCAGTGATGCAGGAAATAAAGGAGAATATTAAGAATTAATATCTGAGATTTTTGTTTCTGAAGTACCAACACCATTTTAACTTGTAGCATGTCCTGTAAATGAAAATTTAATTGTGCTTGTGGAATGACCTTATTGTTCCCTTTTTCTTGTGTTTTCTTTAGCTACCACGTGTACCCCACCTGCAGGAATACTTCTGGGATTCTTGGTTTCTCGGTCACAGTAGCAACCCAGGCAACTAAATACAAGTAAGTGCTCTTGGGGTGAGTGTCCACGTTCATCGCCGCTCCCAGCCCTGGGCCACAGGATTCGCGTGCTGCTGTTGGATATACCCCAGTGGGGGTCCCTGGTAGCAGCGCTGCAGTGACTTCTCTTGCTGCTGAGTTATCCAAAGTCCCCGTGTTTGGACAACACGAATATAGCTGAAAATCAGAGCACTGGTTTTATTCCCTGATACCAGGGAACACAGGGAAGTTGGGTGTTTGGGGATGGGGAGGGAAGCCAGCCTGTCCCAAACTTCCCTTATCATTTGAGGGCCATTCTGCTACTTTGCTCTTTTGTTTTTTTTCTTTTTCCTGCCTGACTTATTATTTAACTCTCTTTTAGTTCTGAGCTGGTTGATGAGAAAATAGAGGAATTTCTCGCTTGCTTTGAAGAGAAAATCAAGCATTTAACGGAGGATGCTTTTAACACCCAGGTAAATCTTGAAAAGCTCTGCCTTGAACTGCTAAATATCACATGAACTGGAGGATTTGGTTCCTATTTCTTAATAGGAAGTTCTGCAGTCACTCTCTAACCATTCGCTTTCTGGCCCTTTACAGTTAAGGCTGAAAGCACTGAACTACCTTATTAATGCCATTCAGCTTTTCTTTCAGCTTCAGGGACAGGGAGGGTAAATTCAGGCACTTTTAAACCCTTTCAAATAAATTGTTTTGTCTCTCTCCAATGCAGGTTACAGCTTTGATAAAACTGAAAGAATGTGAAGACTCCCATCTTGGAGAAGAAGTGGACAGGAACTGGAACGAAGTGGTGACGCAGCAGTATCTTTTTGACAGGCTGGCCCGGGAGGTGGGTAGTCCCTCCTTGTCATTAGGTGATGCCAGATGGAACGCTCGCACATCGCTTCGTGCAGCACTTTTAAATGCAAAGCATGAAGAGGGGGATTTATGCTACTCGTGACACCCTGATTCTAGAACTACATGCTGTTTTAAAAAGGTTCTTTTATCTAGCAGGATAGCAGTTGCAGAGAAACCATTTTTATGATATTTAAAATGACCTGAATCACCCCTGTGCTCCTCAATGTCATTCCTGTGGGTTTCAGATTGAAGCTCTGAAGTCTGTTACAAAATCAGACCTGGTCGCCTGGTTCCGAGCTCACAGAAGCAACAAGAGGAAAGTGCTCAGCGTGCATGTGAGTGTTTGCCAGCTCCATGTTCCCAACTTCTGAAACACCAAACTTGGGTAACCCCAGAGAGCACCCTAAGGGTGGGGCAGCAGAGCTCCGGCCGCTGACCTCTCAGGGTGTGGTTATGCACGATGCTGATCCTGTTTCCCACCTTTCCAAGGATTGCTCTCATTTGAATTGCAGTTCAGTATTTGCACTAAGTGCAGTGAATGAGACTCCCCTTCTAGAATCTTACAGACAGATTTCTTTTTCGGTAACTTTTTTCCAGGTGGTTGGATATGGAAAACACGAAGGGGATGCAGAGGTTACAGCTGTCTCAGATGTACAGAATTCTTCATCTGGTGAAATACCTCATCTTATTTTCTTGCCCCCATCTTCGTTGATGACTCACGTTACTTCCATCAAGGACATCAAAGCTTACACATCAACTCTGAATGTTCTCCCTTACCATAAAATATTAAAATAAAAGTGACACCTGGCCCTGCCGTGCTGTGTAATACAGGTGCTTTCTGCAACGTAAGCATGACAAACCTCTTTGTATCAACCCGCCCCGTAGGGGTAGCTGGGATGAAGATGTCCGTTCAGATCCTGAGGAAGCTTTCCTCAAGCTTCCAGCCAACCTCTCTCATTAGCCTCCTATGTTCATTAGCACTAAGCACAGCCCTGACTTCTCGCTGGAGTGAAGGGAGTTTCCCCACCACGAGAAAGCCGCCACGTTCTCTCCAGCTGTCTGAAGGGGTGGGCTGCACCTTTTTGTTCCAACTGTCTTGTGCATCCTTCCCACAGTGCTGGAGCACCTGCAGCTCCTTAAAGTATTCTGCAGTTCTGTGGGAAGAGGTCCAGAGGGGGTGGGAGGGGAGAAAAAGCCTCAGGCCCCAATCTCACACAGTTTTTTTTTAGTTTTCCTGTATGTGCAACATAGATAAAATTGAGATGACATCAAATAAAAGCTAGATTTAACTGGGGAATGAAAAAGTTTGCTACTACTCAGATTGCTGTAGCTACTTACTCAACCCTTATTGAACCTCAAGCAAAACTGCAGAAAGGCAAAGATTCCTAAAGTGCTGGCAAGCTCAGAGAGATGCAAGGTTGGATGTAGATTCCAGAAAAATTCTACAGTGAGTGCTGCAAGTTCATTACCTGCTTTCAGTCGTAGGTTTAGCTGCAAGGATGAGAGGGGCAAAGAAAATATATTTGACATAAAACAACTGCTCATCACTCAGCTGAAAAAGCAGTCTTGCTGCAAAGATTTATTATGAAATAAATAAAAAGTCCATAAGAGAAGTTTGAAAAATCTATTTTATGAAGCTTTAAGATGCATTGAGTAGAATTATCTATGGTTACATTGTAATCTCAAAATAACAAAGTTATTTTGGGCAAGACACTGAAATGCCAAAAGATTTGATTATCATACAGGTGGAAGATAACATTTACGTAGCATTTTTCTACCAAATTGTCCCATCAAAGGAATCCTCCTATTTACACATTGCAAACGTTAGCTAGATTTAAATGACATCTTGCATTTTGTTTCTTGTTCGTTAAATACGTAGGACCCAGGAATATTATGCAACTGATACCAATGCCATGGCCTTCACAGTGGTTATACGAAGTGTATGTGCTTCAGGGCCTGGATGCTCCCTGCAGTGGAAGCACCAGGAGCAGGGCTCCCGCAGCCTGCCTGTGAAGCCCGAATACACCAGCAGAGTCCAGTATAAGTTACTGCACAGCCAAGACGTGTCTTGTTTCATTTAATTGCTTATCTGCATCAGTAAGTCCAGTATCCCTGAGATAGGAACCACTGTCGTCGGAGGGGTCAGGTTCTCCCAACGGTACGTACGTGATAACTGATGACAGTCTTGGTATCAGATGTAAACTTTGCTAAGCCAAGGCTTGAATGTTTCCTGGTCTTGTAACCCACTTAATGTTTACTGGCAGCGAGTCGTTTCAATAGCGGCTCATCGTAAACCCAGCATTCTCCATCTTCATGGAATA
Source organism: Syrrhaptes paradoxus (assembly GCA_013400615.1). NCBI lineage: Eukaryota > Metazoa > Chordata > Aves > Pterocliformes > Pteroclidae > Syrrhaptes > Syrrhaptes paradoxus. The sequence goes on along the minus strand of VZTO01007820.1, from coordinate 21,636 downwards.
ACTAGGAAAAAAAAAAAGGAATAAGCAGATGTAAGCTTTTTATGACTGAGATGGAAAGGAAGAAATGCTACAGGTTGGAGGGCATTTACTGTTCAAATAAAGCTCACCCTTGTTTCCCATGAGGTCTCGTTCTCCTTTCTGGCTCTGGCTTCAGCTCTTTGTCTTTCTTCAAGCGCATGCTTTGCGGCTGTGGCTGCATCGATGTCTCTGATTTTTAAGTTGTAGGTTACGTCTTTCCATAAGCTTAAAAAAGAAATTCGAATGGAGACTGCTTTATAGAAGCAAAGTGCTACACGGTTGTTGAAACATATTACTGGCTATTAGTCAGTGATGTTTGTTTGAATTAAGGTATGTCTCACTAATTGAAAGTGCAGAAAAAAAAATATCTATATAAACCACAACTCCACTGTCTATTGCAAGGAGGCTGTAGAGAAGCTCTCTGGAGCTGCCTGGCACACTTGGCCCCAAGGAGGATGTGACCCAGAACTACAGGTCTCCTCTTTTCCCCAGGAACACCCCGACCTGCTTGTACCTCAGCTCTGTCCCGCAGCAAAGGCTAATGAGGAACACAGCTGTCCCTACAGTGAATGGATTAAGTGTCCCATTAGTCAGACTGTGTTCTGCAAACTTGGGTCTAACAAAACAAAACAAACAAACAAAAAAAAATCTTAATTTACTCATTTAATTCAAGTTCTTACCAGCGAGACTCAAAGTCCTCTTGGTCCTCCAATTTCCTTACCTTCTTCTTAATCGTAGGCATTTTCTTGGTATCTATAAAGACAGCATTCTCCTAGAGAGTAAGATGTTAAAAAAAAAAAAAAAAAAATCAGTTCTTCATCTAGACTTTACGTACTCTCATGTTCCAGCACACTGGTTGTCAGGAAATACATGAAAAGCATCATTCTTTCGATTCTGTTCTTGCTATAAAAATCGAGTTACCTTAAAAATAAATTAAACTTTTATCCCAAATTCAGCATTTCTTGTGATCTTTTGGGCAGTGCCATAGGAGTTCCCAACTACTTATGTTTTAAAACAAACAAACAAACCAACCAGGCAAACAGACCAACCAACCAGAAAAACTTTTAAAGCACAATCTTCCATTTCTGATNCGAGTTACCTTAAAAATAAATTAACAAAGTAAATTCAGGACTTTTATCCCAAATTCAGCATTCTTGTGATGTTTTGGGCAGTGCCATAGGAGCTCCCAACTACTTATGTTTTTTTTTAAAAAAATAAAACAACAAACCAGACAAACAGACCAACCAACCAGAAAAACTTTTAAAGCACAATCTTCCGTTTCTGATGAAAAGCAGAACAAACAAACGGCTGCCTTACCCCTGTTGTGTATTTTGCATACATGACACCATTCCATTCTCCTTCAATGGAGCAGAAGGGCTTCTTGTCATTTGGAGAGCTAAAGAGAAAGAAACAGTAATTTCTCAGTTGTATTACAGTCACTGAAAGACCCTAAAGGTGCTGTATGGTCTGAATTATTTTAGCCCTTAAAATATCCACCGCCAGCACAGAACAGATGAGGGTTCTGTTTACAAGGAAGTTTTACATAAACTAGTTCAACTGGATAAACCCTAAAAGGAAGCGCTGATCCAGGATGACAGGTCTCACCCTGGGGTTGTAGCTCCTTCTAGAGTTTAGGAAACTAGTTACAGGCTTTCAAAACAGATTTTGAGCGCTAAGTTTATGCTTAAAAAGGTTTCACCAACTCAAAGCTTCTCCCCCAGACTACTGGGAAAGACAAACAGTACTGCACAAACGACATCGATCAGTGTGTGTCAGGAAGGGATTTAGAACCAAGTTACGGACCTCGCTTTGGCAGCGTCATACTGACACACCTGCAGATCTCCAAGTAGGAGGAGAATCTCCACTGAATTCTCTGCTCTGAGCACGTGCACAGGGTCTATCCAAAACCCATCAAGCCACAGGTATAAATAGACATGTGAAAGTCTGCAGCAGAGCTTTAATGACACACTGCGAACAGCAGTATTACAAGGCTTGCTTCGGGATTTTTAGGAGAGGTAATGATGAAGACATTTTGGATAATTCAGGAGTGAAAGTTTACGTTCCTTTTGGTTGACAGCTGAGAATGTTTTAGAGCAGGACAAGGTAGGACACAGCCTGTGCAGGTTTCTCTCAAGTCTTGGCTATGATGGCATCCCGTGACAGGTAACCATCACCCAAGTGACTGGGTGTCGCTGCTTCAGTAATTTACACTCCTGACTGTCTTGAAAAAACACTGTCAGCATTTTCATAGAGACAAAGTGAGATTAATGGAAGAAACCTGCTTACAATATTTCAGCTGTAATTCTGTGCTTCTTTCCTCCATAAAATGGTTTTGTGTGGAAGACGATGGAAGCGTTATAACCTGTCTTTGAGCAATTAATACTGCATTCTCCACCAAGTTCTATCCATGGCACAGTGAGAATAGACCTGCAATTATAAATACACGAATATATTTATAACCTCTTTAACGATAAATGTTAAGCATGAAGTATTACAAGGCATTCAAAATGAAAATACCAAATAGAGTGTTTACTTGCCTTCCATAACCATTAGGAAAGGTCAAAATATAGTGTTCATCATAATCTAGGCATGTGACACACCCTATGAAAGAAAAAGAAAAATAGATTAAACACATTCAGCAAAACCTAGACAAAACTTTTCATAGTGATCCCCTGAAATCCTTCACTAAAACCAGGTACCATAAAAAGGAAAGGTGAGGAGCTTTATTTTCCGCTGATGCTGAGAATGCCTGACTTCTAGAGCAGGCAGGAACACCTGCACTGAATCTCCGATTCCTAGATACATAAGCTCTAGTCACATACATTCAAACATTCTTTATGTTTAATAGGACGATTTTAAATAACTTCTGTAAAAAATCTAGTTGCAGAATGTAAATTTCTCTTCAAAAGTTTACACACACATACCTTGCCCTATGTTATGAACCCCAATAGACATTCCTAAGAATTTTGACTTGGTCCATATGTGAGCATTGAACTGTATCCTCTTGCTGAAACACTCTGCGTAAAATGCTGAAACTGAAGAAGAATATAAAAATAGCAGCACAAGACATTAATACTATTGTTTCCAAATCAATTCATCAGGAAATATCTCAAAGTGACTCACACTTATGTGGCAACAGAGTTGGCAACTTGTTTCTCACAAAAATGGTTTATAAAGAAAACCTTCAGCTTTTAAATTTGGAGAGAAAATGCAAATCCAAGATTTAAACCAAGATCTGACTACGGTCGCTCCTATCCAGATGCCATCTCTGTTAGCGAAATCATTGTCAACTTACTTGGAGGATGATGAGAGACCTGCTCTGCCACAAACGTTACGCTGCTTTTACTGACCCAAGGAACCGGTCCTTCTGAAACTGGCTCCTGCACGACAGTAAAGAGGGTTTTCATCATTGACAGTGTTTGCAAAACACTGGATGCTTTCAAGAGAAGTTGCTTCCATGTTTAAATGCTTCTAAAGATGTATTGCAGTGATTTTAAGATGTGTCATTTTGCTAATTTGATGGGGATAACTCCTTACTGCTGAAACCATGCTGCCTTCTGAAGAACATGCAGCTTCTACTCTCTTGTTTTTAAGTATAAATGTATTTGGAGAGATTCCCCCAGACACAGCAGTTAAACTAAGAGAGTCACGTATAAACCCAAAGTAATATTTAAATCCACTTAATTTCTTATTAACTAATAATAAAGAAATGGGTGGCAGAAATAGTTTCCATTTTTGCTTCTGAAAGTCTGATAGGCATATTACTAATGGTCAGATTATATGTACCATAAAACCATAAACCAACATTAATTTCCCATGGCAAATAATGGAATGTAATTCATCATTAGAAGCAATGGCAGCACAAATACAATATTTTCTTTATGCCAGCAAACAGGAGTCCAAGCAATCACCTCAGAAATAACAGAAAGATTTGAGCAAACAAATTGGGAGGAAGGGGTGGGAAGATAATTAAATTCAGAGAAATTATTAAAAAAATCATAAGTTTTTTGTAAAGAAACATAGTGCTATGACACAGTTCGGGAAGAAGAACATTTTCAACATGTCAAATAGTTCTTAAAAAACTAATAACTTAAAATTTTGTTATGCAAGGTATTTTAAACCTCTGACCAAATAAAAAGAGGAAGGGGGAGAGAATCAGTTAAGAAATTGACACAGTTTTTTGATTTTGCTACTTAAACATAGCGTAAAGCCATTTCAGTCAGTAACTAAATAAAGATTTGGGAATTACTGGCATGCATTCTAGGCACCAAAAAACATAACATAAGAAACTAACCGTATCATCTTCACCTTCAGTGCCTGGCAATACCCAATGACATCGGAAGATCTCGCCCAAAATGGGATTGTAAGGCTTTTTAGCAACTGACCCTTTTCTTCCTGCATGAAAAGCTGAGAGGTACCATTTAACCACCTGAACCATTCGCTCCTTTGGATCCTTCTGGTCACTAATGCTACATGGGTCAAAAGAGAGAAAAGAAGGACAGGCAAAATCAAATACAAGCAAATACCTCAAATACAGGAGAGCTTTTGGGATGTTTGGTTGTTTTACATCTAGAGGTTTGACTACTTTGACTACTTTTCAAGTTTAGACCAAAACCCAAGCAATAGTCTTCAAAACTACCGGCTTACTTTTGGCAGCCCACAACGGACAGTAACAATATCAGAACTAGTTAATGCCCTGCTTTAAAATCAAATACCTGACAAACAAGTCCGGATGTGCAAAAAAGTCAG
>VZTO01007820.1:1179-13283 GCA_013400615.1 Syrrhaptes paradoxus | reverse complement strand
TCAAGATCACATCTTGAACAGGTTTTAAATCTCTCTCATATTATAGCAACTTCATATATATTACAGCAACTTTTGCATCAAAGCATCTACTATAAAGAGCCCAATGAATGCTATTATTTAAGTGGGAGAGGAGGGAATAAATTAATCAAAAACCCCAAAGGCCACATACAATGTATTAACTGCAAAGTTCTTGTGCCAATTAATGCAAGATTGCAATGATGAAGACAAGAAAGCAAGCTAGCAATACTCCTGTGTGTATGCATACATGGGGGGAGAAAGCGGAATAATCGATTTTAACACAACACTGAAATATATGTTGATTAAATGCAAGATGTAGGCCCATACAATGTTCTCTTAATAGCTAATTACATACAGGTTACAGACAGTATACATTCAGGTTTTGCTTCTTGTACAGAACTGTACCTGTACTGTTTGGTGTTGGAGTCTGGTTTCCAAGCGATGCTACTACAGGTCCCACTGGCAAAGATGAGGGTCGCTGCTCCGACTTGCACAACTGAGCAGGTTCTAGGGGATATTTTGATACATTAAACCCAAGTCACATTTAAACATGAGGATTATACTTTAGTTGGGAAGGAGCTTCCACATTATTTCACCTCACCTTCAAAAATTAAATCCTTTTCTGTAAAAGCCATCCAGTCAGAAAAACATCTTTCCGTCATTGTTATCTAGCTCATTTTTATTATTAAGCAAAGATGGCATTTTTTAAAATTGCAGTTATTTAGCTAGAAAGCATTTATCATTTCTGGAAATGAATTTATTTTAAGAAACTATATTAGAAATGTAAGCTAGCAACTTACAGAAAGTAAAATGCAGCAGCTTATCCACAGAACTAGAAGCAGATTTCCCTGATGGCTGAGGAAGCTCCATGCCTCCCATTCCTTTCCCTTCCTTTGTACCACTCTGCTGAGTGTGCAGCACTGAGAGCAGCGTGCACCTGTACAGCATATGTGACACAGAAGCTATCCACCATTACACAGCCCCTCCAACTAAATTACAGTTGCATCCTGCTCTGCGCATGAATATTTCTGCTGAGGTTCTTTCTGTACATCATACCTGGAGGTATAACGGCTTGGGAAGGCATTGTGCTGATCACTGACTGTTCCAAAGGACTGGGCTGATATACTGCGTCAACAGGGTTTATAGTGCTCTGAGACAAAAGAAAGAAAAGCACATTTTTTGCCTCCATTAAAAAAAAAATAAATAAAGCATAGACAGTGAAAACATTGTGAGCACAAGAAATGCCCAAATGTAAGACAGCAAATTCCTGAGAGAGAAAGGGGAACACAATGGATAGGTGAGGACATAAGAAATACTTTCAAGGTTGTAATGCTTTGATTCTTCACACAGATGTTACACTAGACTGAATTTGCTATAGATTTGAATTGTCCTATAAAGAATTCTTATTTCAAGTTCTGGCTTCTGGTATTCCTTCTAATATCCTTTAGTAAACATTGCAGGCAAAGAGTGGAAAGTTAGATGCAAATTACATGGCAAAAATTAGGATAGGTAATCTGTGTTTTTAAAACCTCTTTTTTTCCACAAAAAATTAATTAGTCCAGACCATACTAAATCAACCCAGAAATTAGAATAAGAATCATCATCATGCTTACAGCCATGAAGTGGTTTTGTTGCCAAAACTCCTTCCAACACAAGCTGACAGTTTTCAGCGTATCTCCAGCAGAGGACATCTCAATCTACTTACGATCACGGGCACTTCAAAAACGAAGCACCAATTCAACTCGACACTCACAAAAATCACTGACTTCAGTGTATGTTCTTGGCTTTTACACAACAAGCCTCTTGGAAATCTAAATTGCAATGGCTTTTAATCCAAACTCACTCGCTTCCCTGGCCTGTAATGTTGTTATCACCTAAGCATCGTTTGTTATATATGTGTACATAAAAGAACCAGAACTTCTACATTGTTCTGGGTTGTTAGTTGGACAAAAGGCACACGAGACCCTTTGCCAAACATCTTCCAATTTAAAAGTATTAATCTGTGTCAGAACTGTGAGAAATCTTTGCCTCAGTTTGGTAGAAAATCTTGCTACTGTGCTTAAGTTGAAGAATATAAAGTACAGGAAGGTCATACAATACTGAGTTCTACTTTAAAAAATTTTGTTTTTAAAAAAAGCTAGATGAGCTTTGCCTTTATGTTTAGTCAGGAAGTTTATTCCTATCTGGTTTTAGATCAATATTTAAAACATCAGAAAAAGAAGAGAGCCTCCAACTGTTCTTCCCTCCCTTTAGTCTAGTAATTCCTACTTGCCTGCAGACTGAGGGAAACAGGGTCATTTTAACCTTCCTCCTCCCATTCTCCTACAAAAGGAAGACTTCTTTCTTGCCTCATTTGCTCTTTAACTGTTATTCTAAACGTTATCTTACACTAAAAAGGAATCAGTGAATCAATGAAGATTTTTCTTTTTTTTTATAGCACAGGATTTACTCAATTGAAAACAAAATTATCATTCTCTGGTTATTTTTTTTTAAATTCCAGTTTAAAAAAAAAAGATAAAAATTTCTTTCTACATTTTAATTGGTGTTACTAACTAGTATATAAGTAAACAGTCCAGTACATATTATGTTATTTCACTGTAATCCAGCATAAAATCAACACCCCTTACACATAACTTCCTTCAACTGTCTGTGCAATTATGCACGCGACACAGGTAGGTCCCTGTCCCAGATATTTCACAGTTTAAAATCATCATCCCATTTTCAGAGTTAAGAAACTTAAAAATCAAGATCGTCCTACAATACACAGGATGCTATTGGTGTCTCTATCTCCCTTAGTTTTTAGCGAAACTAGTAATATATAAGATATAGAACACTGGTGTGATAAAGGAAAAAAATCCAAATTAACTTTGTAACCTTATCCTTAAACAATTCTCCACGCCGCAACACGAACTGGAGCTTCTCTTTAGATATTCTGGAGTATGCCTTCATGGTTTAGAAACAGATGAAGGCAGACCTGAAAGCTTCCTACTCTGAGTATAACAACAACTTACAAACACCCATGCAGAGACAACATGACTGTCACCCCACCGTAGTATCAACCATCGATCATGTTCCTGCCTAAGCTTAAAGTGAAATCCTGACCTCCAGCCCAAGCTAACAATCTCAATAGCATCAAAATTTCAGTTTTCATAATCACTGATACACCAGTTACCATATTCTTACAGAAATACTATGTTTTCCTCCCCAGTATAAGCCAGCCCACAGATAATTAGAATAGTGGCTAATTAAATACAGATCACAGCAAGCCGTAACATCTGTATGAAATTTCTGAATGGCACATCTAACGTGGATACCAGCTCTGCCTGTCGTGGTGTCTAGCTGCATAACCTCTCTTTCCCAGGTCATGTCACAGGACCTATTCCCTTCCACTAAAACCTGAATTACGTGACCGTCCACAGGGTAACCGCTCATTTTATTTACAACAAGCATGAAACCAAAATCTGTATGTGCAACTTTACTCCAAAGTTCATACCAGAAAATCATCTTGCTAAAGCTGTATATAATGGAGGGAGAAACAGAGCTTGGGAATTACTGCCAGCTGTAATGAACACACTGTTATTTGCAGAGTTAACGTTTTACTGAAACCAATCTCCTATTAAAAGGATCTGAAATGTACTCAAGTGACAAAAAGAGAACGAAGAAAGAGAAGTCACATGTGCCTGAAACCCAAGATGACAGAAGTCACATTAAAAACGCAGAAGTTATATTAAAGGAGAAACATTGCTTAAACAGACATAATACAACTTGGCGTCAAATGAGCAGCACTGCAGAAGAGACAAACTACTTGAAGCACACAGCGAGCTGATCTGTTTCACAAAGATACTTCAGGTGGAACACAAAACTCTTTCTAACCCAATAATTTCCCTTTCATCTGTTGACATGGCAGATTTTTATCTGTGTTTAGTCGAAACGCTGCCATTTAAGACATTCAGTACAGAACTCAACGCTGCATTTTCTAAGGGCAAGGGTGTTAGCCAACCTCAGAAGCTAACGACTCAACAGTAATTCTAACAAGACACTCGAAGCAGTAAATTAGAAAAAGGAAGAAGGATGTTGCAAAATGAGTGGAAATTCAGGTCTCTGTTCACATGTTCTGCAGAAATAAAGGGAAATAAAGATTAGATTTAAACTTACTATAAGTCCATCAGCGTGCTTCTCCTCATTATTTTGGTCCTTAAGGAGAAAATGTTAAAATATCAACATAACAATCTTGTACGGCTTATCAGTTCTGTGCTATGTGAGAACAGCAAGTTTCTCTCAGGAATGTTTACATTTCCAGCCATAAAATGTTCCTCATCACATGATACAGTAAATAAACTTCCAAGAACCAATTCTGCATGTAATCCCTGCACCTCTGAAGAAGAGCATTTTCTGAGGATCTGTCCACACAAATTCAAACAACTTTTAAAATATCCTTTCTGCATTGCAGAGTACAATTACTCTTTACACCATAGGTTCTTCCCAAATAACTAAGGCTCCCCAAAACATGGTCTGTAGCACCAGTGAGTCCATGAAAACTGAAAGACACGAAGTTCTCAGTTTCTGAAGAACTTTGATTATCATATAGGTCAAATGTTCCAAAGCACTCTTGGCTTTTGAAAGGAAGAGGTGCCTTTGTAAGTTAAATGTTTTTAACGTTTGCTTTTCGGTATCCACCAGATTTTAAAATTATTTTAGATTATTTACAGTCTAGGATTTGGGGTTTTTGCCTAGAAGCATATGTGAAAGAGCAGGCAATGCATGGAATAAAACTGTTATCATGGGAAATTACACTAGTAACAGGTAATTTACTGCTAGTCTACGGTTACCACAGTTTTAACGTTGTACCAGCAGCAGTATACATTTTACTAAACACTAAACCAAATCTTTTCACTTCTGCTGCAAAGTTCATATTACCAGTGTATCAGTCCATAACTTTGTTCAGTGTAACCCTTAAGACTTGTCTGCAGAGTATTTCCACAGACTTCCAGTTGTTAAAAGAAACAAGAAAAGGCTGCAAATAATATTAAGAAAGTTGATTCATACTTATGTTTTGATACTTTATACGTTCTTTCTTAGCCTAGATAGTTGGCAATAGGCTGCTCAAATGTCAAGTCTCCTAGTTGGCGTTTCTAAAGTGAGGCTTTCCATGACAAAAATGACACTAAGGGCAGTGAGTTCTACCGGGCTGCAAACTTACAAAGAAGAAAGAGTAACACCGGAGTCCAAACATATTATTTTTTTTTTCAACAAAAAAAATGTCCATGTCATGCTATCATCTTAAGACCCAAGAAATAAAACACAAAGATGCTGCATTTGTACTAAGCTTGCTATCCAACCTCTGTAACACACAATCAGCAATGTGGGATGTTGATGAGGTAAGGGAGAAATGCCACAAAGCCAGGCAGACAAGACTGACCAGAAACGATGGTGTGAAAAAGGAAAGGCCAAGAAGCAAAACTAAATATTTAAATTATAGGAGCTATTTCATAAAATGTATAATAATTTCTGACAGAAGACTGTAGTTTACCAAATCCCTGAGAGACCATGAGGGTGATGAGGCAGTGGCCCAGGTTGCCCAGAGAAGCTGTGGATGCCCCATCCCTGGAGGGGTTCAAGGCCAGGCTGGATGAGGCTTTGAGCAATCTGGGCTAGTGGGAGGTGTCCCTGCCCATGGCAGGAGGGCTGGAACTCTATGATCTTCAAGGTCCTTTCCAACCCAAACCGTTCTGTGATTCTATATTTTTACAACACACAGAGTATCAGCAAAGCTGGATAGCTTCATCTATCATAAACGAGCAGGGGAAAACACAAGCCAACTGCTCCACCTACCCATCCCACTTCGGGTATTTTGATTGCTTTTTGATAAGCAACATATGTACTGTAACATATTCCTATTTAGCTGGTATTTACTTCATTATTTCAAAAATGCCTTGGGTCATCTCACATGCAAGTAACATGATTACACCCTTGGTTAGTAAGTTCAACAAAAATTTAACTGTCCAAGTCCTAAGGCAGGTTGTTTTAAGAGTCCATGGAACAGTTCAACTTAACACACAATTAAAACAAGCAAATTCCAAACCACTCAAAAAACCAGGTTTGCCTCAATGTACCAAAATCATCCAAATAATAAATGGCCATATGCTTGAAACAGAGCGATGTTCCAAGTATTTAGAGAAGTGATAACAATTTTCAAGGTATGCAAACAAACAGAAAGTAATTGTGAAGTCTGTCTCTTAATGAGAAAGGCACTGCAGAAGTAAAAATAGGGGGTAGGGGTGGTGTTAATATGATTTATTTTTAGCAGTGTAAGTCAGCTGCCACACTTGCCTTACAGCTTTGGGAAAAAAAATTTGCAGAATCTTAAAAGGTTCAGTACCGGAGAACAGAAAGCTAGCAGTCAGACAACACATTTCTACATATCTAATGCTTCATACACATGCAACTTACAGAACTGTAAAAACAAACCCAAACCCCCTGTATTCTGAACTTCCTACAGCAGTAAGAAATCACGATATCAACACAGTTTATAGAAAAGGGGAGGAGGGAGGGAGTGGGAAACAGAAGCACCGGGTAGTCAACAAGTATAGTTGCCTAAGAGAGAGAGAGGAAGATGATGAAGAGATGAAGCAGAATAAAGGTTATTAAAATAACAGGAAGATTTATAGAGGGGATTTTTCACTATATGTGGATCAACTTCTTCCAGTTAGCTGTGCATAAACCAGTCATTTAAACCACCTTATCTTCAACAGCTCTACAAGAGCTTTAGATATGGTTTAGTAAAAAAACCCAGAAAAAAAAAACCCACTACCCAATGGATAAACCCATCTATTTACACTGGTTAATATTTACTGCTACTGAAAGGAGGACTTCCAGGTCTGATTTAGTATAACAGAAAGCAAGTCTTAGTTTCTTTGGGGGACACAAATTCCACCTACCTTTATGGTAGCTGGAGCAGTAAAGCACTGAACCTGATCAAAAATGACCACAACTGCCACTACAAGGTCAATTATCAGCAAACCAAGTAACCAACTTCAAAATACTCTTAGCATTGTCTATCCCCCAATAAACTTACCCATGGCAGAAACTGAATTTGATATTGAACAGAAACAAGAAAGCTAACTCAGCCACTTATTATCAGCTTTGATAATTCTGCTCTTTCAGATTTTTTTGTTGCACACAGCTTCTCCAACAGGTGCCTTAACAGAGCAAGTCACCTACAGCAGTGTAAGAAAACGAGCATACTACCATCTAATCTATCTGTAATTGACTCCCCAAAGAATGATACATAGTCTACTGGTTTCAGTCTACTAAAACCAATCTAAATAAACACAGTACTAAATAGAGTAAATAATTAAGTGCTGACAAGGCTCATCTTGCTATCACTACAGTGAGGGATTCAAATAGTATCACTGTATGTTAAATAAAGACTGTTCTAGCTCTAGATTCATGTGGCACAAAACTGTTTCAATGTACCCTACTACTTGCAGAATATTTCTGGTTTTGTATAAACCTGTTAACTAATGCACCTTTTCTTCAGAATTTTTAAGCTACTGATATGAAATTTGAATTTCACAAAATATGCACTGATCCTTTTAGTGAATGACTCCTGCAAGGTTCTAAATAATACAATTTTCACTGGCCTCAAAATTCTACACAATGTATCTGTCATCTAGAATGAAGACAAAACAGTAGTATTGGATTTGAAAACAGGAAAAAAAAAGTTGATCTGGACTACAGAAAAAAATTGATCTGGACTACAGAAAAAATACATTAAAATAGTAGCATAAATCAACTTATACCAATTTTTAAATATATCTTTATCCTGGATCATATAGAAGGCACTTTTAGATTTCAATTGCTTTCACACAGATTAATGCTGTATAATTAATATTCAAAATAGTTTACAGTGTACTTACCTTAGCAATCTGTAGCAACACAATGCAGTGTTTTATTGATTCTACCATGCTCTAGGAAAACAAAAATAACAGAAAAAACCTTGTATTACTGTCCTACATTTTGTATTTACAGGTATTTTTATTAGTTACACAGAACATTCACTGAAATATTGGGCGAGAACTAAATGGACACTTCCGTAGAACTCCTAATTTCCTCCCTGCACTCCCCCCACCTCCCCTTTTTTTTCCCCCAGAGACAAAAGCCTAGCAGTAGAAAACTGACGTTTCCAAAAGCTGCACACAACACAAGATCTCAGGGTGAAATGGAGGTCAGCTTCAAATTTTCAGAGCACTGCAAGCAGGTAAACTCTCATGTGATGAGAGGCTGAGAGAGCTGGGATTGTTTAATCTGAGAAGAAAAGGCTCAGGGGAGACCTTATCAGAGGGCACCAATATCTGATTGGGATGGCAGGGTGTGAAGATGACAAAGGCAGACTTGTCTCAGTAGGGTCCAGTAACAGACAACAGGCAATGGCCACAGATCAAAATACAGAAAATTCACCTTAAACATAAGAAAACACTTTTTTTTACTCTGGGGATAATCAAACACTGGAACAGGCTGCCTAGAGAGGTTGCAGAGTCTCCATCCTTATAGTTACTCAAAAGCCAACTAGATTTGGTGCTAGGCAACTTGCTCTGACTGTGCTCCGAGCATGGTGTTGGACTACGGACCCTTAGAGGTCCCTTCCAACCTCAACTATACCATGATTTTGTGATCCAAGCTGCTAGACATAAATCTGAACACAGCACTGGAACTAGGCTGCCTCTGCCATCACACTGTTGGACCTACTACAGATTCCCACTTTTCCGTAAAAAGCTTTAAAAGCTTTAACAAGAAAATAAGGCAGATTTCAGAATCTACATATAATAGATACAAAAATAAACTTACACTGGTTGTTTCTTTGAGACTTTCAATTTTCTGAAAAGAAAAGTCAAAATAGTGTGTTTAAAAACAGAATTTACAACATCTAGTTTGACCTAAAGACTGTAAACCCACTAAATTTGAACCTTAAATTGGAGGAAGAAAAAAAAAGGTGGCCAATATGCTAAAAACTATTTCTGTATATAGACACAATTTTCATTTTGTAATTGGCAAAAAATAAGTCAAACTGATAATTAAAGCTTAAAGATGACAAGGTTAGGAATTTCTGAGCAGTGATATTACACATATTTACCCATCAAAGTCTACACTTCAGTTTCGCATAACATCAACAAAACCAAAATGCAGTATGAAGATTCACTCTAAGTTCAGTTTATAGCCTCATCTAGTGTACTGAAAGGTGGGACATTCCAGTGATCGGCATTACTTGAAATCACCATCATTCAAGTATAATAAGCATATGCAGTTAGGCACAGTTTAAAAAAAAGATAAAAAATCACAGAAAATAACACTGCACATGTGTTCTTGCTCTAAGCCTCCAGTAAAAGTGCACCTGGAACGCTGCCTACTTAATTTTATCTAGAAACACTGGTTCATAAAGATTTCCTGTGTGGAATTGCAGTTCAGGCATGCCAAAGGCTCTGTATGCCATTTTACACACCAGCTTGACCTAAGAAGCATGTGCATCCTGTTGATGTCCTTGGGTCTGTCTGCAGAAAGCAAAATTATTAAATTTGAATCAGGACTGAACCTCTACTAATTCAATTACAGGACCTCTTTGTTTTGATTAATATGAGTGTCTCATGTGACCTGAGTCTCAGTCATTTTGATTCTTGAATAATCAAAGCATGTAAAGGAATTTTCTCCCCACAGAGCACTGCAAGCCAAATTCTACACCAGGAGAGAGCAACATCCGTCTGTAAATCTAAAGTTATGAACAGTCTCAGCTTGTGGATTGAAAANAAAAAAAAAAAAAAAAAAAAAAAATTCCAGTGACAGCTTCCCAGCCAATACCTGGGGAAAGTTTTATCAGTTATATGCTGCTCTGTATACTATTCATAAGGACGTTATACATTTTTTTCAAGATTAAATAGCAAGAGGGGGCCAAACAGCGCTCAGCCTCAGCCTTTTCTGCTGGAAAGACTGAGCCATGCTGATCTAGGAAACAGCACTTCAGGGATATTATATCACAAAGTTATATTGAGAACAGCTAAAAACTCCTTTGTTTTGTTTTTTTGTTTTTCAAGTCTCTACAATACTTCTAGTCCAAACTTTATCAACACATTGAAAAAAGCATTTTAAATATCATGACAGCAGTGAAGCTTTGAGCCCTTTAGCACCAGAACAGAATAGGTAATGTACCCAAACACACAGATCTTGTCAGATAAAAGATTATGCGGCTGAAATAAATCATTCAGCCTCAAAGCTTTATAGCCAACTGTAGGCAGCTGTCAGCAGCTTTGATTATTCTTTATCTGTTTTTTCCCCCCAACATGTTATAGAGTTTTCACACACCAAATAAACTGGTATCTCATTCCCTTCACTGATACAATCTTTGCTGAAAATCTGAAAGTTATGCCAGGCCATATAATGTCATTCAGTCACATTGTTCTCCCCCTACTCATTTGTCATTTTGCAAACAACAGACTAATTAAGGCATTGTTATTCCTACACATAGGTACTGACAAAAGGGTAATTTGTCCATGATCACACAAAATGGGAAAAACCTCACATCACCTGGTTTTCAAGGCCTACCCACAAATTACACAATCATAATTTTTTCCTCTACGGAAATGAATTATTTGTGAGCTGGCCAATCTAAGCAGTATCAGTATGCATTAATCCCTTTTTTTTTCACATTTGTACTATAGAGCTGCCTTGCAAGAATACAGCACAGAGAGCTGGAATATCATCTTCATTTGTACACGAAATTCTGAGAACAACGCAAGAAATCAGACAGACCGAGAGTCCTTAGGAAGACCCTTCTAAAGAGCACCAGCCCTGTTCTTTACAGCTAAGCAAACACTGACGTGGAAGTCTCTGGATTTTCATGAGCAATGTGTTTTTCCAGAAGAGTGATGTAAGTAGCCATAAAATAAAGTTTGTGAACTCTCCTCCTATAAGAGACACACTATTGACATGACACCAGGGAGAGAAAAACAATTATCAGCAACAAAACCAGCATGCTTACAAGACTGGTTGCTTTGGAGAAATCAGGAGAACGCTTGTATCTCATCTCATCAATTGTACAGAACTACACTGCTGAGTACACACACAGCTACAATCCTTGTAACT
Source organism: Syrrhaptes paradoxus (assembly GCA_013400615.1). NCBI lineage: Eukaryota > Metazoa > Chordata > Aves > Pterocliformes > Pteroclidae > Syrrhaptes > Syrrhaptes paradoxus. The sequence goes on along the minus strand of VZTO01007820.1, from coordinate 2,132 downwards.
TTATTCTTATGCTCTCTTGTTTAAACTTGCATTAAAAGTAATATGAAATTGTAAGACAAATCATAAACAAGAAGATATGTTGAAGATAAAAATTGTTACCAATACAATCAAAGAATATAATTTACTACAAAAAGTTGCCACAATTTTCTCTCTTCAACGTCCTACTCTTTGACAACTGATGAGGATAAAATTCTAGTAAGACAGCTTCCTTGGTTTTAGGTAATGAATACACATATTTTCAAATAGAACATCAATTCCCTGCAGACTTACATCTGCAGAATGCAGCCACGTGCTATACCTAATCTAATCAAACTGCAGGCTGCCGCTGAAACTACTCCATCCCCTTGCTGCTTGTTGCACCTCCTTGACATTTGATCTTTTATCAAGCCACTGATGACCCAACAGAAAGCTAATTTTACTCCACTGAACATGATTTTTGCCTCATTCAACAACCATGTACAGAGTTGGATCAGCTTGTTGAGCGAAGAGAGGCAGCAGAGGCTTGTAGGGGCAGCCGACTCATGGGTGGAATCGGTACAGTGCAACCTGAATCCCTGTGCTCAGCCTTGGATTGACTTCACTAATAATATTGTTAACACGGTGAGAGAGCAAGGTCCTATCTCGTCTTCACCTTGAAATGCAGTACCCTCAGATCACGCGCTTTCCTTTACTTTGTACATAACCAGATAGTACTTCATCAGTAGATTCAGCAGAACTAGCAGCGCTGCTAGTTACAGTGTGTTTGCAAGACAATATGATCCCACTTTACAGTGCTAGTTGTAGTTCTGCCAGGAGTATTCATGTAAGACAGGGAACTAATAATAATCACAATATTTCTCAGTCTTCAAAATTCATCAAGTCTACATGTGCACTGTCTTGTTCTAAATTCAACAGATTACCATGTCTCAGAAAGAAGATATCCAAGAGATCTTGAAGCATCTCGGAACATCTAT
>VZTO01007819.1:186567-237138 GCA_013400615.1 Syrrhaptes paradoxus | reverse complement strand
TGTTAGAGAAATGCCTAACCGAGATGCACAGTCATTGCTGTCAGGGGAGAGAATAGGCCCTTTCAGAAGGTTGATTCATCCTTTTAGGTGCTTGGAATCACCCACTCAAGGTGAATTTTTCTCTCCATTTGCTGAACAGGAGTGATGTGAGAATAAGGCTCCTATCTAAGCTGCTCAAAATCAGACTCAATGAATTTCCTCTAGTATATATATAAAGGTAAAGTCATTACATTTCATTTTAATTTGACACCGCAATTCCAGCAGGGGTAATACTCACCTGTTATCAGGCAATTTTTTTTTTTTTATTNTATCTCAGAGTATAGAGATGTCCTGTCTGTAAAAGTTCAAATATTTGTACAGCATAACAGAATGATTCAAGCTATTCTCACCCAACTGTAGATGCTGTTTCTTAACATTAATGCCCATAATCAGGATAGTGTGAGTAGACAAAGTGCTACAGGGAATGCTTTAAGGAGTGTGTCTCTTTCTGTTATAGAAGAACAAAAGATGAATTTAAGACCCTAAGGTAAATAGTCTGGATGACACTCTGCAGCCTAACTGAAACCAAAGGAGCTATTTTCTTTATGACAACAGGAACTCTATTAAAAATCTTTAATAATTGACAGTGGCATCTCAAACTTACCGTAATTGACGGTCCAGCAAAAACCAGACTAAGCAACATTAATAAGGGAACAGACTCTTGTGTAGGTTCAATGTATGGCATACTCAGACTCTTATCATAGCAATTAAATCCAGAGTGAACTGGCTTGAAGACATCAGTAAGTTCAAGAAAATAGAGGCTAACAACAGAAGATGCCAATATGGGCAACTAGAAGAGAAGAAAGGAACAAATTACTGTTTGGAAATGGAATAGCTATGCTTTTGCAAAGACAACGTACACTGTTAACAAATGTCTGTGTTGTTTGCTATTTATATCTCACTGCTCCTTATCATATCCATTTTACCATCTTTAAATAATTAATTCTCTAGAGATATGAGACTATTCACTTGATATGAAATAACCCTGCTGTCTACCAAGCTAGTCAAAACACCCAATCCAATCTTCAGCCCACATGATTTAGCCTTTTCATCTATGAATCATTAACAGACAAACTTTGATTCATTTTTTTTTAAAAGGAAGTACCAGTCTCTCATGGGGGGACTCAGCATTCTGCTGTTCATTATCACCCCTTCTGGTCCTTTAGCAACTCTCTGTCATGTATATCATGGTGTTTATATCAAAGCCAGTTTGCATTAAGCTTTAAAGTAACAGTTAATGGAAAACAGTATACAATGCTTCCTTATAATCTAAACGTGATAATATAGTGTTCTGCCTTCGCACACTAATTTTGTAACTCTGTCAAAAAAGCAATTAACTTTGGCAACTCAGACTGTGTAGAACCATGATGACCATGGTTCACAGTTATTCTATCCTCTAGCTATTCGCTGATTTTACCCTTCGCAATTACTTCCAGTAATTTATTAAGAGTGAAGTTAGTCCCTCTGGGGATAAAATCACTCCAGATTGCCACCAGCTCCTGAAAGCACAGATTCAACCAGTAAGCCCCTGTGGAAGGAATTTGTTCAGGAGAAGAAACAACCAAAAGGCATTTTGAAGCCACTGGTTTACAAGTGAACAGAGAGGGCAGCTCTGACCCCAGGGTGGGCAATGGGACATTCAGAGGTGACCAGCAGCATGTGTTTACTCTCCGTAGCCTCTGTAAATGCTCAGAAATGTTTTTTTTTGTTCAGCTTCCCAGAGTCCTCACTGAAGAAGGCATCATGAGAATAACTGCCTGCTCTTCCACTGAGATGCAATGACTCCCTCCCTGTGTCTCCACGGCAATGAAGGTACCTATGGCTAATATGATGTGAACTGCCTATGTGTTCTTTTTTTTCTTTTTGAGATAGCTATCACATTAACTTTTCCTCACTGTTAGCTGCACCTGAAAAGTAAAAGCTTGCAACTACTAAATACATTCACTTACACAGATAAAAACATAAAAATATGATAAGACTGTATCTTCTAAGAAAAACCCCCTCCTCTTTCACATCAAACACCTCAAATTGTGAGAAATAGGGATTGTCCTAACATAATTTCAGGCATGATTAGACTATATTACTCTTGCAATGTTCAGTACAGATTTAAAAAAAAATTGATTGATTAAAATCAACATCATTCATCCCATTCTACAGTGGAGTAAAAAAGCAGAGGTAAAACTGGATAAATACGTATATTAGAAACTCATGACTAAAACCTGTTATATATGGCAGAGGGGCAATGGTTTCTTGCATTAACTGTCTATTTTCAGATGTTAAAACACTGGACTTTTAAAATGCAGACTTTTTGTGCCTGAAGTGTAGTTCTGGGTGGCTAAAGAAGGAGGGCTCTACCTAAATTTCACTGAAACATTTTTTAATATGACTTAAGTTTTTGTTTGAAAAGAACAGCTTATCTTTGATGTGCTCAAGAGGGCGAGTTGTATCTTCAAAGTGTTTTAAGTAAAATCTGCAGAAGGTGGAAAATGGAAGAATTTTGCCAGTCTGGTTACCTGTGTTCAAACTGATTGCATTGTGATGTCGCATAGTATAGAGGCTGCGACTGGGCAGAAAGGGAGGGAATGTGTACTGCCACCCCTAAGTGCTATGGGCATTACAAAAATAACACCAGGCATCTAGGAAGTTTGCTTCAGCAAGTAGTGTGTGTGTATATATATAATCCAAACATATATTTGCACTCACATACTGTATTGCACACACATATTATGTATATTGTGTATGTTATATGCTATTATGTATAGCACATAACATATACAATATATCACACATATTCTGTGAATACATAATAGCTATTCTATAATCTGATATAGAAGATATATGGAATAATTATATACAGTGTTAATGAATTGAGTCCCGCTTCCTGCCCATCACAGGAAGAAGTCCAATTCTTTAACTGGATCCACTATATAATACTACTTCCCACTTCCTGCTGGATGCCATCCCTGACTGTCTATAATGCAGGCATGCATTATTAGTCAACATGGGCTAGACTGTTTCTAGTCATTATACAGATGTGCAGGGATGAAAGGGGACTTCCCTAAGGTCTTCATATTCCGGGAATAATTAAGACTGTAGTGGAACTGGGTGTCCTTCTCTCCACACCTGCCTGTACAGAGACTGTGGAGCTGTTTCGAATAAAGAGCCTCCTTGGCACAGTGCATGCTGCCCTGGTGTGTGGGGAGTTTGCACTGGGGCTCTGCTCCTCTTGCTGGGACACGGAAATTCTGCACAGCATTTGAACTCACGTGTATTGCAAGTTCACTTCTGCACAGCATTTAACTCTTGAAACATTTGCAATGTCTTTTATTATTAACAATTTGAAAGTCATACCTAATGACTTAGCCAGGGTCCAGGTCCCCTGGGGCCAAAGCATCTTAGAACAGGACACAAACCTATTCCAATGAGCTACACAGACAAAACAGGCAAAGTGCCTGTTGCCCTTCTTTTCCGAAATTATGCCCTTTTATCTAGATGTGCACAAAGGTTCATTTCCTAGAATCAAAACACAGAGCAGGCAGAGTTACGGAACACCTTACACTAGAGTTTCATCTTAATTGTGTATTTTTCCATTTTTCTAATGTCAGGAAAAGGAACACCTCTCCTCGAACAACAGGCTCTGCATAACCCACAAGTCCACCTCTACTTTGATTATGGTATTCTTTAGGGAGGCAACTTTTTTAAATGGCAATACTGAACTATCAAAAATAGGTGCTACATGAAGTGATATTTTATTGTGAGACACTAAAATAAAAGATGTGGATAACTTTTTTGAAACTACTGTATGTACGCTATAATTTTATTGTTAATTGCAAAATCAAGGAGTCATTAGAACTGCATTTTACTGTCTTATGACTTCACTACAGGACTCCCATATTATTTCTGACTGTAATTACCCATTCTGCTAAAAGAAAAGAATTCTAAAGGACTATGAATCTCCAACGTAACTGCTTACAATACTAATGAATAGGTTTGTAGCCAATTTGCTATATACAGTATGCCAGATCCCACAGGACATTTTTCTTCCTATTTTTTTAAAAATACAAATATAAAATATGTCTTCTAAAAGTCTAACGTTTCTNAAAAAAAAATAAAAAAAAAAAAAAAAAAGCAAACATTTCTAAAATATTCTAAACAGTATAACTGGCTCTTTAATATATGAATATTTATGGAGTGTTCTGCTTAAGGCAGCAGTAGTTCTGTAATTATAGACTTCAGCTCCCAACTCCTTGAAAATGTCAAATATAATTAGATAGTAGAATGTGTATTGTTTTAATTATAAAATGGAATAGGAATTTTCCTGTTCCTATTTAAAATAATAAAAACCCCAACTTCAGTTCACATATCTTGACTAGTAAGTCTTTATACTCTTACTTCCTTGGTTGGCTAATGGACAAAGATCCATGCTTAGCTTGTAATTTAGACCTGTAAATGTAAAGGTTTTGACCCAAGTGGTCAAACTCTGTTTGGCTTGGAGTCTTTAAGGCAGGACCATAATCAGCACAGCTGCTGAAAAGGTTTGATTCGAGGTTGGTTTATTTTTTTTAACTCTAAGTTATGAGCCTTTATTAAGCCATAGGACTTTGCTATTAATGATAATGTTAGCAATATTTAAAAAGATTTTGCTGTATTGAGCTAGGAATTGTCCAAGCATGACATCTCTATTCCCAAGAGCTCAACAAGGATGTAAATACCTAGAGATCTTGTAAGTGAAAAATAAAACGTGAAAACCTCCTGTTTGTTACATAGTGCAGAACAGAACAAAAGAGCGTTTGGCAGCATAATAACTTCTCTGAACTGATGGGATATGTAACAACTCTTCCTTCTGGCCAAAAGCCACAAGACATATTATCACATATTGCAGAGAACTGAAAGAGGCTGTGAGAGGATTTCAGAGATGGGACATAAAAGTTCTTCAGGTTGCCCATCACTCTTCTGTGGGACACGCTGTGATTGCTCCTGGAGCCGTTCTGGGGTGCTCCTGGTATACTTGTGAGGATTACGATTATCCAGGACCCACAGTGCCAGCACAATTTATTCCTGGTCATATGACATAGCCTATGCATGGAAGCCACGCCGGTCCTGCTCAAAACCCACAAGTTGACTACCCCTTAACCACCAGGCCCAAATTTGCAGGGCACCCCCAGCCAGACAGAAACGCTTCTATTAAATTTCACTATGATTAGTTTTCAATGGCTTTGAATTCATGAAAAGAGGAACCTGTAGAGCTTTATAGCCTACTAAATGCAATATTGTAATTGCTCCTAACAAGCCACAGATTTTGTACTGAGTTTGCAAGGACTCAGGACTGGGGCTTGCCAAATGTGCTTTGTTTGTACTTGCCCTGGGGCTTTGTTTTTATTTGGCTTAATTGTAACAGCAGTTTTTCTAATGACCTTAGAAATTAGGCTATGCCTAATTTGTTTTACTTTCACAAAACTTTGCATGGTACAACTCTGCCTGATTTTTACATATATATCTAGTAATAACAAGTAGTTCTGTACAAAATGAGCTATTTATGTCTCTAGCGCAGTGCATCCCAGATCCTTTGTCAGGAGCAGTATGATGTTCATGGTGACTCCTCTTCACTCTAGGAACCACTTGGGTTCATTTTTATGTTTTCTAATGTGCTTTTACACCTTGCTCTTTCTCTTTTGGTCTGTCTTTTCACATCCCAATAGTCTATGAGCCATGGCTTACAGATGTTGGATGCTTGTTTTTTGTACTCTTTGTTACCCCTAAAATCAGTTTTTCCAGCAGCAGTTCTGCATTTCTTTATCTAACCATTGGGTGAGTTGTTTATAGCCTTGAAGTCTCCAGCACCAGCATATGCCCCATCTCTTATCCTAGACCTGTAGTTCCTCCACATTGCACTCTCTCTAACACAGGAACACAGGTATGACACCAGAGGTCTTACAAATGAGGCAGTGGAAGGCCAAGCCTTAGTAGGAAAATCTTATTGGAGAGGACGGAACCCAAAAATAGCACAAGGTAGTCCTTTGGATAGCTCAGCATCTGGGGCACTGACTTTTGTTTTGGGCTTTCCATCAGGCACACACCCTTGTGTTCTGAAGGAAACACTGAACTGCTTGCTCGAGTTAAAATGTGGGACCTTTAACTTTACTATTCCACAAGGTCTCTGCAGAGCCCTAAAATTCTAATTCAAGGTGCTTGCTGCCCTGGGAGAATTTCCAAACAACCAAAGCTTCACTAAAACCACATTCTCTCTGCAAGTGTTACAGGCAAGTCAATAGCAATCAGATATTGATGGTTTCTTAAATGACATCATGGAGATAGCAAGGCTCAAACCAAAGGAAAAGCAACAAATAATCATGCCTCCATCCCTCCCCTCCCTCCCCCCCCCCCAGTTTCTCTCTTACCTTCAAAGAATATGCACCTGAATATATACATATTTCAAAATTCTCTGTGAACTAGTAGCTTCTATAAATTCATTTTCTCTAAAACTGCACACTGGTAGTTATATCTCTAATTCTTATATTTGCCAGCACTTAACTAAGCAAGGAGTCCATATTTATCTTCAGGAGAATAACATCTTCAAGTCCATGGGCTTTATGAGAGGGCAACCTTAGAGTGTCACATAATCAAACATCTGAACCTGTCTGCTATGTTGCAGTTATGTGACCTCTCTTTGCTTTGCTAAAATGTACCACAGGCACTCTCTCTTATCATGAGCTCATATCCAGATCATGTGGTAGTGTTGTACTGGGCTGTGCTGGTGGCTACCAGCAGACACTCTTTAAATATGGGTTACAAAGTGATTAGCCTGGGCTATATTTCAATCAGGCTAAGTGGAGGGAAAAATGAAACGTGTCTCTCGTAATTAGTTGAGTACTGAAGTTACAGCTCAGTGTGCTGGCCAGAATGACATGAGTGATTTTCTTTGAGACTTGATGCACATACAAAGGCTGCAGAATTGATTAGTTTTACCTACTTGTATAAAAGATAGGCAGAAAAGAGAGCAGCCGTATGTATGTAGCTTTCAGAGGAAGTCAAGACACAATTAGCCAGATGCAGAATAAAGGTAATATGACTAACCCAGCCGTTAAAAAGGGTTAAGGGATGCCTGGTACACTATTTGTATCTTTTATATTTTTCAAATAATTTTTAGACTTGGATGTCCAAGAAATTCTTAGATCCTTAGGTCATTCTGCAACCCTTCCAGAGCAAGCAAGCAGTTCTGAGCATGGGAGCTGCCTCCTGGTGCTTCTCTTGTATTATGGAATACAGGCAATCTTTGTAAGCAATCAAGTAGATAAAACAAGATTGCTTCAAAGAGATAGCTAATGAATGCTGTTGTTTTCTCCTCATGGAAAAAATATCAGCCAAGTGCTTGGGAGAAGGATGGTCTATTTATTAACTATGTTGTGTTAGCACAGGAAGGCTGTGGCATTGTGGAAGATTCTGTTCAAACACAACATAAATGTCAGTCTGTATGCCAAAGAATTCATGGTCTAAATGACAAGGCACAACAGATGGATGAGACAAAAAAGAGCACTGTGGTGGGCTGGAGGAGACAAGGTATTCCTATTCTTAGCCAACAGCAGCTTTCAGCTGCCCTGGCTGTTTTCCTGTTGGACCTTGCCATGAGATTCGCAAAGACCGGAGAAGAGAATGGAAGGAGGACAGGGCTCTTGTATCCTGACAGGAATGAGTACTGAGGTTGTGACTTTGACTGAATACCTTTCCAGAAACAGATCAGGAGAAGAAATGGTGTCAACCCAAATTCTGCCATTGTCTCTTGTTTTTGAGAACCCACGGGCTCTCCACCATGGCTCCTGCTTAGCTATACCAGTGCTGTGCCTTCACTCTTAGTGAGACTGCTGTGCAGGACTGGAATTAAAACCAACCACAATCTCAAATCCATTGCAAACTGAGCTGTCACGAGGCCTTTTGAGAGATGGTACTAAGCACAGGGAGAGCTGTAGAGCAGCTACAAACCTAAAAGCCAGGTTTGTAGATTTGTTTTGTGTTCTAAACTTAATTCTTAAATGCCTCAGGATTATAAGAGAAGGCATTCAGCCTCTTCAGAAGTCTAAAATTTGCATCTGTATAAAGGCTTTTTGCTTTTTTCTCTGAACTGGAGTTTCTGTTGCTTCTTGTCCCTTTTTTCTGATGCAAGTTTCATCTGGCCCAAAGCTGTAAGGAACTTGTCTTTTCCCTAAAGGATTTTAACCTCACCATTGTCCAAGTTTTGTGGAAACTAATTGTAGAGACTTGATATGATGGTCTTTCTTCTCCTAGATTTAACACTATTGGATTTAATTTCAACTCAGTTTAATTTCAAATCCCAGGTGTCATTTAAACCTATTATCATTACCATTTTGGAAAATTAAGTTATCCTTATTTCCAGCATTGATTTTAGACTTTAACTGAACAGTTCAGTGACTGTCAATTAGAGTCTAGCTTTAGAAATACAACATATACCTTCAGGCAACTCCTCAGACCTCTTGATCTTGATCAGTATGTTTAAGACCAAAACCAGAGCTGATGTATCAGCAGTAAAATTCCTATTTATTTCAGAAATCTCAAAGTCATAATGAATGCATGGTAATCCTAAAAGTGCCTTTACTTTCCCATAAATGTATGTGAAGCAGCAATTACCAACAAAATAAAATTGTTTAACAAAAATATTATCAGGCAGGAATAATCTAAAAATACTTTAAATATATTTCAATTTAATTAAGTACATGTGCTTAAATAGAAAGCAAATCCTTAGGCAGAAATTTTACAATACAAAACCCACCATTAATGCATTTCTTTTCAGTGTGACTTCAAACATAATTAATGATTCATTACATTATGATTAGAGTTAATTATGATTATTAATTAAATCAATGATTAGTTATAATCAAAAATTACAAACAATGAGATTTAAGATATTGCATGTAGTGTTGATTATGAAACTTTTTATGCTCTTGCTGCAAGGTTATGGTAAACAGCTACACTTCAAAAAAATGTAGTTGCTTTTGGGTCAGAGTGTTACCAGACTTCAGCTAGAAGTTTCCACAAAAACCCCATCTCTAGGGGACAAATATGCCAAACCCTACCCAATACTACAATTTATTCTGCTCTCTAAAACACATTGGTTTCCATACAGACAGGAAAAAAAAATCTGTAGCTGCCAACCCTTCTCCAGTGGCTTACTCCCATGCTGTTTTGCCACTTGGAACTCCCTTCCTACAAAATGAACTTTTCAGTGACAAGATCATGACTCTCTTTGTACACAGCTCAGCTCCTGTGTACGTACGGTTCCCCAAGAGGCTGTCCTTTATTAATTTTGGCTGCAGAGTAACAGATTTTTAACAATTATAGAAGAAAATCACAGCAAGGGGTATAAATTTTTTTCTACTTTTGGAACAGGTAATCATTTGGAAAAATAAATCTCCTTTAATTTCTAACATATTCAAGCCTCCTTTTACTATTACTAATATTTTACTATTGGGCTACTAGGTCAGGAGGATGGTGCAGGACTGAAAAGGGAGCAGGGCCTTCTTTCACTATGAACTACTAAAACTCTATAATTGCCAAGCAAGTAGACAAATGCAGAGGGAGATCTAACATGGGGTATTTGCATTTTTTTTCCCAGGACAGCCTTGGCACAGGCCTAACACCTCCCTTTTTGTTTCCCTTTTCTGTTCATCTTCTGCTAAAATCTGGTAGTATGTAGGCTGGACGGCTCTTCTATAAGCACAGAAGTGATGTGGAGGGTGAGGCATTGATAATCATATAGCTGCTTTGAATGTGTAGCAGCCTCCTCAGGCCTCAGATAGACCCTTAATATTTTGAGGATGCTGGTCTCTAATGCTGGTCTCTAATGCACTGTTATTAAAAAAATCTGACTTCTATCTTCTGTGAGTCAGCCACATGAAAACGTCAGCTTAACAAGCAGACCATTAAGTGTATTTCTTCTTCCTCTCCCCTCACACATGTTTGACTCTTTTGAAAGAAAAAGCAATGTATTTGGAAAAATATTATGCTACTTCAATGGTATGGGGATAATTTCATTTTCTACAGTTGGGGTTTTTTGTTGGTTCTCCCCCCCACGGCTAACTGAAGCATAACAGAAATCCTATCTAGCAAGAAATGGGACTACACCGTGCCTCCAAGACACAGATGTGTAGTTTAACTCTTACAGTAGATTCAGACATTCTGTTCTTAGGAAGAATGATTTAGCCCTATAGCCTACTTGCCCTCTACTCTTACTCTAATCACTGCACTCCCTTGACTTTTTGTGTCTCTTGTGGTCACACCTACATGACTTGCAGGTGACAAACTGTGTAACTTAAATGTGGTGGGTCATGCATGGCTGAAGAGCTGAAAAAAAAATCCAGATGTGACTGAGAAGTGGCACTGAGCTACCAAGTGGTGTGTACAAACATTTGATGTTTCAAACCTAGCTCTGCCAGTGTATGTTAGAAACAAAATGAAATAAAGCATCTGGTGCTGAGACAGTGAACATTCTCTGCATTCACATATTTCAATGGAAGCTGAAGACCTCCTGTGTTTTGCAGCCTGGAGTCCTACAATGGCAACAAATCTTTCTGCTTTCTGCTGGTAAGAATTCCAGCTCCTTTGAGGAACAAGAAAAGGAAGTGATCTTCTAGCACTGAAAGAAGTGTTTCCAAACAATCCTGGCATGATTAACTCCTGGCTACGCTCTGGAAAATGTATAAAAAGAAGCTACTTGTGTTGGTATGCATGTGTCATACAGAAGAGTCTAGAAGACAACAAAAGGAAAAAAATTAACTGTAGAATGGACATTGTCTGAAATGTCTCTGATTTTAGTCCCTGGAAGTTAAGCAACCAGCAGATGAAGACTGTGTGCACAGGAACATGATTTAGCTGTTCATCAAGTCACTCAGATTGACAACACCATGGCCTTCTGCACTCACATCTGGGACACAGGATGCAGCAACAGTGCCACTGAAGTCAAAGACAAAATCCATAGAAGCTTCTGTGAAACCAAGATTTAAACCAGGAGTTTTAGAGGTGGGACAGCATGGGTAAAGACAGCCTTTTTCCTTCACCGATAAGATACGTATCTGTCTGTCCTGCCTCTAAAGTGGGACCATTCTGCCAGGAACAGAAACTACATAACCCTGGAAGTTTTACAGATTGATATTAAAATCGCTGAAGAGCTGATTTCTTCTGTAAGTGAATATACTTGTGGCATATTCTGAATATGCCAAAAAGAAAGTCAGTTAACAAAAAGCAAAACTTATTCCAGGAATACTAATTTTCAATATCTCACAGAGGCATGTAGACTCTTTAGCATGAAAATGAATTCCCACTAGAATTCCCACAGAGAGACTATGAATTTTCATGACAAGTTTTGTCTTTCTCAGCTGTGCAAATAAAGCTCAGATAACCCATACAGTCTGCAGAACCCTAAAATGCCACAAGCATAATTAGGAATAAAACCAGCCAAACTGCCTGGCAGTACTGATTACCACACACTTCAGGTAAGCATGATGCACAAGGCAAGATAAAATTATTCAGGTCTCAGGAGTGTGCACTGATCAGAGGCTCTGCTAAGCAGAAGTACTACCAGTGTTTTAAAATAATCTCTAAAACATTCTTAAAATACTTACAATAAATCATCAAGTTTTTATTTTATGAATCATGAAACTTGAAAATATGTAATTGAAAATGTGTTAAGATTGATTTCATAATGCTCATTTGTTTACCTCCGATGTTTTCTGAGAATGACCCATCTACATTTTTCAGAAGCTCCATCTCTGAATTTTATTTCCTTTTCATTTTTATATCTTCCAGAGCTCTAGCCTGATTATCCTTTTGCTTTTCCCATGTAAATGAAGAATACTTCTAGTCATAACAATGATCTTAAGAGAGGTATTATGGTTTTGTGTTTTAACTCTGTTATTAGTAAAATCTGCTAGTTTGAATTATTCTGAAATTAGACTGAAACCAAAATCAGCCCCAGAGTATTTCTTTTAAAGCTAACCCATCAGTTGGCCTGCAGAGATTCTACATAATACTTTATCCAATCCTGAAAGTTTCTGCCACCAAACACATTTGTTTACAAGAGCAAGTCTCATTGATAACACATTCTTAAGTATCCCAACAGCAGAAACCCCTCAGTGTCAGAACTGTATTTGTTTGCTCATATTTCTAAAGATAAGGTCCTTCTGAAGCAAAGAATCTGTCTTTATTTGTTCTGTATGCCTGAATTACGTTAGTTATTACAGATACAGTATACAGCTAAAGAACGAAAAAATACTTCATTTGTAGAACATGAACACATCCCTTTCCTACTGCTTTGGAATTTTAACATCCTTTTTTCCTTGTTTTTTGTCTAGTCTTGGAGAGGAAAAAAACATCACTTTTTTGTAATGTATTTTCTAAACAATCTGCTCTTCCTTTGGCCTAGACCTCCTAGGTCTTAATGCAAAGTGGATGACAGCAAACCACAATTTTCTTGTTTGAAGGGGCAAACTTTATGTGCCATGTGGTTTTTTTTGTTGCAATTCAGGGTGAGGAAGGACTGTCTGCTAAGAATGGGACAGGGAAAACTAATGTGAATGAGTGGCAGAAGAAAAAAAAAAAAAACCAAAAAGAATTGACAGCATTCAGAGGCAGGTTGAAAGCCTGTTTCCCATCACCCACTCAGCCACCATTCATGAAATTAAAAGCTTTAAAAATCAGAGAGCCTTAATTAAATTGGGTAAGTTTTATTTTTAAGTAGTTGGCTGTTGTTGGATTGCATTAGGAACTTATCTCCTGCTTACAAAGGAAATCCATTACATAGTAATGCCAGTCAACCACACTGGGCAACTCCTCTGTGCCTTACACTTCCGAACTTCTAATTGAATTATCTTTGATTAAATCCCTCTTTATGAGGTACAACTCAATCTTGGGTTCTCCTTTGAGCCCATCACAACAGAAGAAGCTAAGCCATGGCATCCTTTTTCTGATGCTGTTGAAGTGCTGGCATCTGCCTGCACTACAAAGCTCTCAAAAGGCATTCTCATTGGCCTAACAAGAATCATTGCATGTGTGGGTAAACGCAGGGTGGGTGTACACAAGTTACACAAGGTTTTCTTTCTAAGTATCATATGAATTGCCGTCACCCTTTCACTCTAGTGATTTGAATACCCAACTAAAATGTGGGAAATGGTTTCAAATCCTGCTGTGTAATGGGAGAAGGCTGATAACTCACCAAAGAGTTTCCTAATCAGCATTTAGGCTCAGGTATATTGCCGTCAGTTTTTTTTCTCTTGATGGTGGTTTTACTTTTATTGAATACCTACACATTCATCAGTTCATCAATTAGAATTCACTCCTGGGGCAGAAGGGCTCATGCAGGCTCTAGACTCTGCTCCTGTGACTGAAAAACAAAGAAATCCTAAAAGTTCATTAGGAGACCATGCTGTTAAGTAAGGACTCTGACTCCCTCTCAGAGCAGCTGGGTGTTGAAGAGATCTCCACCTCTTTTTAGATCTAGCTGTAAATGACTTGCTGAAGGTCTTAAGAGTCCACATCAGAGGGGATAACTTGCCTTCTTCATGTGGGAACTCTACACAGAGCTCAGCCTACGTTCTTCATTGATCACTAAATCTTTTGCCTTATTCCTCGTAACAGCTACAGGGAGCTTCTTGGGAAACTACAAGTTTGCAAGTAATATTATATAAGGTAACTCTTTTGAGCAGCAGGCACACGTTTTGTGCCGCTCCTCTGTAATTCATCCCATCTTGCTGCAGGCCAAAGCACAGCCCACGAAAGAGTACAGTTGTGTTCTGTCTTTCAGAATCTCTACGTTGTCTCCTGCATTAGAGTTATGCCCAAACTGAGGTCCAGGAATCCCCCTTCCTGTCTGGATTCACAAAGTAACAAAGATACCACAGAGAGTGAGGAACCCCCTACCTTTCTTTAGGGGCCTCTCCAAGCTTGACCTCTCCCTCCCATGCAAAGCTAGTGTAAGATACATGGCACAGCAAATGCCTTCCATCAAAGGGCTTTTCCTGAGCTGGGCTAATTACATCAATAGGATACATCTGATACTTCCATATAACCAGCCTCTGCAAAGCTTTCCAGTTGGTGCAGCTTACTTTGGGTTAGCTCTTGACCATGCCCATGCTTAGGGAGCACAGGGGACACTGACACTTCCCTATTACCTAAAATCCTTTCTCAACCTGACCCCTTCTATCTCCCAGAGAACTTCAAAGACCTTCAAGTGCACCTAAAAAAAAAAATTGCTTTACATTTCACCCCATGTTTGTATTTTAATATTTGTATACATTAAGTAGTGTATATGTTTTTATGCTTTCATTTGGCGTAGCAGTTATAGCTAACTTACATCACATTTTACCACTAAGTTCTTCACATTACCTCACAGTCTCCCTCTGAGGTAAGTTACATGGTGCCTTAAAGTGCATCAGTCACTTCCCTGTGAGTGGGGTCACCTGAAGCACTGCTCAATCCATAAAACTTTACTTCCCTCTTACTGCTGTGCCATTAAACAAATTCACATCACACTGATTTCCTTAAGCTTAAACTGTGTCTACTCATAACATTATAGAGTTATGAAGTGACTGTACTGTTGAGGGGGGCTAAATGCCACCAAGCAGATAGTGCCTCTGCAACCCCACCTGCCACCAGCTGAGCAGCCATGGCAGGTTTTGCTCTTTAAGATGTGCTGAGAACCTCATTCCATTTTCAAAACAGACATTTTTAGCTCTGTTGGAGGAAGCACATCATTCAGGGGTCAGTAAAAACATACCACTGGTTATCATTTTGAGAACATTTCTGTCCTCCTAAGCATTCCCTTATGAACATGATTTTTATTCTACCAAAGCAACGCTAGCAGCGTTTGCCTAGAAGCCAGCCCTTCTTGAAACATGTCTTCCTCCCGAGAGGTTCCCGAGCACACAGCGTGATTTAGATGAGCAACCCTTCCATTTTCTGAGGAATACTTAGAAATAATTCCCACTTGAAAAGACAGCAAAAAAGATGTTCATTCCTGCCAGCTCCTTACGGGGGCTTCGATGCTGATTTCGGTAAGGCACAGCATCACGTAGGGATTTTGCACCAGACGGTGCGGAGCCAGTGCCGAGACGAGCTCCCTCTCCGCGGGGACAGCGGCATTCCCCGCGGACAGGCTCCCAGGCTCCCCGCGCCCGCCGCCGGACCCCCCTGCTCGCCGCCGCCCCCGCGGCTGCTCCCCAGGGGCCCGCTCGGCGGGGGCGGTCACTAGGGAGCGGCTCGGCGGCGGGGGCAGGGGCTCGGCCCCGGCGGCGGAGCTGCGGGGAAGGGTGGCGGGGTCGTGGCGGCTTTAACTCCTTCTCTCCGGGGCTCCGCGGGGCGTCCAGAGCGACCGGGGGTGGAGGGAAGCCCCGGGGCGGTGCGCTCAGAGCGGGGGAAGCTTGGGCTGCGGCACACGCACAGGCGTGAGACACCTGAGCAGGATCCCTGCGGGCATGGGGGTGTGCGGGTCGGTCCAGCGGGAGCTTGGAGCTTTAAACTTGTTTCTGGGAGATCTTCCTCTGAAACAGAGTAGTAGAATGGCCCTGGGAATGCCATTCCTATGCGGCCAGTTGCAGGTGTACTCTTTCTGAGCTCAGATTGCCAAGGACAGCTCGCCCCAGCCTCGGCGCGAGTCGGGGGTAGCGGTGTGAGTGGGACTGGGCAGAACTGAGCTCTGCAACACCATGTGCGGTACTGAGGCACGTGAATTCCCTCGTCTGTGAAGAATCTGGTGCAGTTTCTGCTACAATCTTAAAAGAGCAGAATTAACCTGAACAGTTGTTTCCATGGTGAAGTGTGTCATTTTGAGATCCTATTTATGGGTCAAAGTTTGCATCCTTTTCTTAGGCAAGCTCCTGTTGGTGTCCATGGGAGGTACCCTGGATAAGGCCCGGAGGAGTTCTCTGTATGGGATGACATTTTCATTCATTCGTAGCCCATTAATAACGTCAGCAGAGGTTGCCTTGTGCCTTTAAACTTATTGCATTGTGGTGTTTAGTGTTCAAGGAGAGAAGTATGACTCAAGCAGTCATCATTTATTTCCTGTTCCTCCTTTTTCGGGGGAACATGTGAGATAGCCTGCTGTTCTTGTTCAGATGGTCGCTGGTCTTTTGGCTGCTGTAGTCAGTGTGCTATGGCAATGGAATTTGCACTAGCCCCTTTTCTCTTTCAGCTGTTCTTTCATTTACACACAGGGGATGTGCCAATCCATGCTCTGCACTGAGCAGACAAGCAAAGAAATTTCGTAAGAGGGTGAAAGCAAAAATCTCCATGCCTGCAAGCAGGTGTGGAAGACAAATCTGTAGTCTGACTCCAAATCATTGGAAAAGACTTTTCAGAGCTGCAAGTGTTGCATGTGTTGCCATACCCGCACATAATCTTGTCCTAGGCCCGTCAGGAAAGGTTTCCAGGGTTTCTGCTGACTCAGGAGTACAGAGGACTCATTGTTACCCCTGTGAAAGGGAGGTTGAGGCTCCAGGCGGCAGAGGTGGCCAGGAGGGTTTCTGGGAGTAGAGGAGCTGTGAGCAGAGGAGCCTGGTTGCCTGACTATCAACTCCAAATTCCAGGAAATTATTTTGCGGGATGTGGGGGGTGTCTGGTAGTGTTTCCTGTCCATCAGTGCTCTAGCCTTTAATTTTAAAAAGTTCCTTTTTGTTAGCCTTGCTGCTGGGTTATTCCAAGTAAAACACGAAGAGTTGAGGAGCTATAGCAAGACTTTGCTGCTGACAAATATGTAACTGTTATTGGGGAGAGTGTGTCATGATCAAAGGCCACCTAGAGTTGCACTTACTGTACCAGCCTTGCTTGTTCTGAAGTCATGAGCCTGGCTTGAAAATTGTTAGCACACACAATTAAAAATTACTCAGGAATGCTTTGTTTGCCTCCATTTCACACAGTTGCTCCATTCTGGAAGAGCAGGGGGCTTAGGGTACTTCTCTGATAAAATGAACTGAGAAACTCACATCAAGATGTAACTTCAGAAACTGGCAAAACCCCCTACTATTAATTATATTTTATTATTGTGCTGCCTAAAGGCTAATTAAGAGCACAACTGTGGTAGGTACAGTAAAACACAGGGTAGTAATCAGTCCGTATTCTATTCTCACTATAAATAAGTATCTGGTGCGAAGGATGCAAAGCAAGCTGTGTGACTGCTGTAGGGCAGAAAGAGTTGTGTTAGTTCTCTGCTTTTGCTTCTCTCTATTTTGTGAATGTACTGGTAGAAGGAGGTAGGAGTTATATATGATTTAGCTGAAGTGAAGCAATTACTTTTTTTGTCACTGACAGACCTTGACAAGAACTTCTGTCCTTTATTTAGTCAAATAGCGCGGGAAAAGGGTCAGCAATGCCTGGGTCCCAGAGTGTGGCAGGTCTGCTTTGCGCTAGGGATACTGATGGGCAAGTATGGACATGGCTAGGGTGCATTTTCCACCTTTCTCTCTAGGCTTTCACTTGTTCTCTGAGACTCAGCCACAGCAACCACTTTCTCAAGAGTGGGCTAAGGTGCCCATTCATCATTTCACCCTTGCTGTGCTGCCAGCAATACATTCCCAGCATCCGCCTTACCTGATGGAGCCTCAGAGGGTAGCACCTGATGGACTCTGTGCAGACGCTCTGTATCTGTCCTCATCTTGCAGTAACCAGAGAGGGCTGCAGTCATCTGGGCCTTATGTCCTGAACCAATATAACGGAGTAAGAATATTTCCTCTCTACTTCTCAAGACTGACATTTAGGTTCCTGTGTGTCCTCTTCCGAGCACTTGAATATTGATGGCAAAGGGAAAAATCCCTTGGTGGGTGTAATGATATAGCTTTTTGACTAAGGGATATTTATACCTGGAAACACAGAAGTCCCCCCAGTGTTGTTGCATTCAGGTCTTTTGACAGTCAGTTATTAGGTATTATGGGATTAACTAGAAATTACATAAAAGCTCATTGGATTGTTCTAGAAGTATAAACAGTCTTCAAACAGGTATAACATACATTTATATCCCTATTAAATTCCCTTAACATTGATAGAACAGTGTGAAATGGCTTTTGTGTCAATGAGTATCTCATCTAGATGGTCTCCTAAAGGAAAATGTGTTGGTGGTAAAAAGTTCAGAAAATACCTCCTGTCCATTTCAGTCAAGATAGTCTTACAAGAAACTGTGGTGATGCATGGCTTATGAATGCCTGTTATCTATGTGCAGGATAGTCATATGTACAGGATCTGCACTAACACTGACATCTTTTTTACCCACCTTCAAGCAATCTCTGTAACAGGAAAGTGTCATGGAAACATGTTAGCATAAAGCATAAAACTATTTGTTCATGCTGGGGAACTAAAAGATAAAATTCATAAACCTGGAGCATCTGGCTCATCTGGAATAAGATTTTAAGAAGGGAGATTTGTTCTTCCTTCAACCAAAAAGAAAACTTGGGCATCAGTGGGTGCCCCTGGTGATTCCAAGCTGATTTTTAAGAACTCACCTTGACACAAAACCTTGCCCCCACCTAAAGAAGTAAGGTCAGTGTAGCTTATTTAGGTGAGGAAAGCACCTTTCTTTCCACTTTGCAGGCAGACAGCTGCTGCCACAGTTATTAGAAACATGATTTGAAATTATTTTCCAGCATAGTCTAGTGTGTTGGCAAAGCTGCAGTGTATAAAATGTGACTGTAGGTAATCATCTCTTTATCCAGGTGCTTTCTTCCTTCTACAATGAAGTCTGCCTTTATTCCCAGGCTTTGGGAAGTGCTGGACACAGGCAATGGCTGTGGTTTCACTGCTTCCATGGGAACAGAAAACACACTGTGTAAGAAGGGGCCTATGCTATATCACTAAATAAACCCCCTTGCAAAAAACAGGATGAAATAATTTGGGAAAGAAAGATAATTGGCTGAGAACAGGTGGGTCTGTGGCTGTGCAGATCCCCTGGTCAGACAGTGGCAGTGGAGGGTTTTAGCAAGCACAAGTTTGGCCAGGGGCTGCAGCAGCAGCTGCAGTTACTGGTTTAGTAGCCTAAGAAAACCTGCTTTAGTGTGGTCACCACATGGTTTCCCTGCATGAAGTCCATTTCTAGGACTGTGTGCATGGATCAGGGTTAACTCTTTCATATTATATAGATGGATTTTTTTTTTTTGTTTTGCCCACTGAGTGTCGAATAGATGATGTGAACTCAGCGTATTAAAACAGTAATCCTCTTCTGGAGAAAAAGGGGCATATGGGAACTGGGCTCTGCTGTGTGGAACTGACAGATGATTTTTGTTCTGCTTTGCTTGCCGTATCAGAATTCAGAAATGCAGCAGTGTGTGTGTGTATGTTTTCTTGGTTTTTTTCCCAGTCCCTCAGGAAAATGTCTGGTTGGGGGAATTTGCTGTGTGTATTGAATTCCCATGTTATTCCATAAGTAAATCTGCCCTGAGCAAGTGAGATGACATTGTTTGTTTTACAGTCATCCATTTAAAAGATTGTTGCGGTCATAAGACAGATGAATTTTTAAATATATTTCATGAACAGGCTTTCTAATCTTTGGTGCAACTACTTTAATATAGTCTGTTACTTGCAGAAAAAAAAGATGGTGTCTCCCAGGACAAAGTCCATGTCAGACAACACGTCAACATCTTTTCTAGCATCCTAACAAGGTACCCTACAGATAAACCTAGGAAATGGGATGAAAGGAAAAATGATAAAATATAGCAAAATTGGATAGCTGAATTATATCAAGAGCATCCCCTTGATTATAAACATTTGCATTGGATTTTTGCAAGTGCAAGATTATTTTTTCCTTACTTTTTCATATTGTGGCAAAATTTTCCTCTTTGACCGATCTGTAGCTCCCGTGTGAGCAGCACATAGCACTCATGGATAGATGGCATGTGACAGCTGTGGGAGATTGATAGTGGAACAAGTTCAAAACATACAAGAGATCCACAGTGCAGATGGGAGAGCTAAATTCTGCTTTGAAATTTTGATTGCATCAAGCAATCGTTTCTCCACTATGTCTAATAATCTCCTGTTACTGTAAAGCTCTGTCTTCTAGTGTCTTTTCTTCAGCTACTAGATGTAGGTCACAGCTTTAAAGTAGCAGCTGAGTCTGAATGATTCCTGGCTTTCCTGCTGCCTTTTACACTGCAGTGTACTCTAGAAAATGAAGTTTGCACGTTTTGCATGAGTCATGCTAGGATCATTCTTCTGAATCTGTGGCTTTAAATACTACCTATGAATGCATCTATGTAGTAGTTTGCAGACATATGTGCCTGTGCTTTCTGGCCTTAGGGGAGTTCTGGGTTGCAAGCTATGTGGCTGCGGAAGCGTAATAGTGGACTGTGGTTTGTATGAACTGCTTCCCCTCAAGTCAGATTTAGCACTGGGCTGAGTGGTTATGTGGCTGTTAGTGAGGCTGCCTTGTGGCTGGCTGATGTGGAATATGGGCAAAGGAGTTTATGTTTGTTATGTATTATGCTCAATATGCTTTTATTTTGATGCTGATAATGGTATATTCTTGGTTACCTGCATACATCTGGATTTAAGATCTTGATTACAGGCATGGAGGCAGGAAAACGTCAGGATATTAAAATCCCACACTTTCTAGGATGTCAACGGCTCTTTAAAGCAACTTTGTGTAGATACCAATGAGGCACAAATCTGTATTTTTATGTGGTGACCTGTCATAGAGATTCTGCTTGAATCTGGGCAAGTTACTTATCACCAGCTAATAAATCATCAGCCATTTGGTGCATGAGCTGAGGCAGAGGTTGAGTGAGAAACTGCTGTCATGCAAATAAGAGTAGTACCCGTTTGTCTAAATGGAAATACGGAAGTTCCATCAGGAATCCTGTTTGCCCTGCAGTCTGTATGTCAGAAAAGGCTGATATGCATACCTGACATTTTAAGGAGTACTGCTACAATAGCCTGTTGATGTGAATCTGTCCCCTTCTAACCACTGCACATATTTGCATCTGAACTTAGTTTTGCCATTTTCAAGAGTCTCATGTCAAATTTTTCTGACTTAAATAACCTCCTTCTCAAACTTTTTTTCTTAAAGTAATGTGAATAAACACAATATTATTCAGTACATTTTAATGAAAAATTCCGTGAACAAGACGAACTACATGCATGGCTTCTAGAAGTAAATTTAGCAAGTAAATGGTAAAATCACAAGATGGTGGCTTACTCATAGGAGGTGGCAGAATTCTAAAGTGCTGAAATACATATTTTTCAGAGTGTTCTTAGAAATTCTAAATTCGCAAGAGACAAAAATATTTTATTTTTGCAATATGCAAGTCCAACATTAACTTTTCTGTGAGAACATCAATTATTTTGGAAGGCTATAATCATAGTGCTGTTGGTTGTCAAAGGCACAAATTAGGTGGCCTTAGGACTAAAGAGAACTCCTGTCCCACGCCATTAAATACTCATTTTCACTGTTATTAAAACAGAGGCATAAGAACCTACCCTGTGTGTATGCATGCACATAAATATGTTTTTATGTACTTATGAGGTCTGAAGGCTTAGATGCAGTGCAGCAATTGAATGAAAGCATGTCAGCTAAAAATGACTGCAATTCCACAACAGCACTCCAAATATTTGCTGTTTATACTGTAGAGCACCAGAGAACTCTTATAACTGAACTGACAGAAAAGGGAAAAACCATTCCATTATTATTTGTATAACATTTTCCTTGAAAAAATTCTACATCATCAGGCAGCAGAAAAACTCCTTATCAAGAAATGTTATGCAGAAGTAGCACAAAACTGGAATCAATCATTTTATTGGACTAAATATGAAAAGGCTGATCTGTTAATAAGTTGAATAGAAATAGCTTGATTGTAAAAAATGGTTGAATATTCGCAGAGAGAACATTCTTTATAAAATTAACACTTGGGAAAAAATATAAGAGGCTATACAATAATTTTGTATCTTGGTTCTGTAATGTGAGACTGAAGAGCTGTCAGGTGGCTTTCATCCCCTTTGTGATCATGCTTATAAAGCTGTTAAAATCAACCATTGCTAAATGTGGAAAAGTTTGTTAACAGTGGGAATGTAGATGCAAACGGTCAACGGGTGTTTACCATAGAAAGAGAACAGTAACTGAGTAATTGTTTTTGATACGGATAAAGATATAACTGGATAGTTTGTGTTATCATTAGTGAAAATAACTGAGGATTTAGCACTTGATGTTAAAAAATTATGTCTAGCAATAGTGCCTGCATAGCAGAGGTATGCCAAATAGACATGCTTCTTAGACATACCCTGATGTTCTGGATAGTTTCTAGCACAAAACATAAAATGACCGTGGCAAAAATGGATATTTAGCTCTCCAAACAGTTAAAGCTGTAGTGCTCAGTCTTCTCCCAATGTCATGAGAAGCTGCAAATTGCAGTCCTTCTTTTGTCACATGATGGAATCTGCTGTACATATATTTTGCCATCTGTCTGCACAGATTCAGTAGCTGCGGTGCTTCCCAGGAGTGCGGATTTGCCACACACAGGGAGTTCAGCAGTACCGCCCATGCCCAGTAGGGTCTAATCTTAGGGACCATAGTTGTGCACGCAGTTAATTGGATGCACTCCAGTTTCTATACGTTCCCAATGAATAAAGGCCTATGTGGCCAGTTATTGGTTTTATTCTATACCAAATAATTTGTTTCTGTGTGACAAGTTAATTGTTTGTAGAAGCTTCTGGACTTCTGTCTGACAGAAGTATATTGCTGAAGTTCAGAGTGCAAATCCTGAACAGAGGTGTTACACCCATGCAGCTGTTGTTCCAAATGTTGTAATCCCATGTTTTCTGCCACTTCATTTTTTTCGAATACAGCTGCTCCTGCCTTTGAAAAGGAAAAGAGTGTGTTTCTCAAGATGTAGTTATGAGTGCCTGTATTATAATTGATTGCTGATATTTTGGCTTCTGAAATAGTTGAGCTTTTTCTCCCTTTATCTGTTTTTCAGGTTATCTATTATTCTATTATTTCAAGTATTTTAGGAAAAAAGCAACAAATGATGCCTTACATAAAAAGGGAGCTGCATGTAGTTAGCAAAATATCACTGGGCAGTTAGGAGTAAGTTTCCATTAGCGTTCTAAGAAAAAAGTTAGTACTCTGCTCAGGTGGAGGACACAAAGTGGAGTGGTTGATAGACATTCAAAATTATACCAATTCAAATGCAGTAGTTCTGAACTAGTTCTCAACAACATCTGTGTGACATTGTTGTAGTCAAACAGATTCTAGAAGAAGTAATTTAGCTCCATGAGTTTGTCTTTGGGATTTCCTTAAAGTGAGTCAAAATTTCCTTTTTTTTTTGATGCGAACATTCCCAGGGTGGGCAGGCCAATATCAAGCTTTGTTCTCCGTGTATAAATTTGCCCTTGTAGAATTATGCTTCAGCAGAGAAGCGTATGAGTTCATAACACACATACTGAAGTCAACTGGAAGTGAAAGGCTTTAGTGACAAGTACACTGGGCTTGCTTTCGATCTGGGTAAGCAGAGAACTGTGGTATTTCATGTTTGCTGTCAGGGTTATAATGATTAGTTATCTAAAATACTAGCTTATCATAATTAATGACCACCTCATAATTTAGAGATACCTCCAAGTATCTCTATTTTGTAACTGAGGAAATGAACTATTGAAGACTAAGACCTGAACAAGACCTTAGCTTTGCTGGAATAGCTCTTTGATTAGACATACCTGGCATAGTTAGGCTAGTAAGAGCTCAATATGGATTGATTCAGTGATATTGACAGAAAAATTATTTTCATGGCTTGGAAAATAGGAATACATTATCCTACTTGTGAAACTTAATTTGTTGCAGTATAAAATACAACTATCTTTAAGGCTCCTGAAGTAAAAAAGTTACACTTCCCTCAACATAGTTACACCATCAAATTTTGTAAGTTGTGCCATGGCGATGTGCCTGAAGTGAAGATGGGGGCTGAATTAGTATCTTCTGAGTCTTGCCAGTGCCTTAAATCACTGGACCAAGCTTCCATTTCTTCCTGTGCCAAGAACTAAGGGCAAAGAATAATAAACATGGACTGGATTAATTACCTTAATAACTGAATGAAAATTATCATAAGTAGTGATGACTGTAATAATGAGAAAATATCCATCATGTAAGGGAGTGATTTGTCTTGGTGCAATTCTTCATTTCCCTAAACTGGAATATCTTAAACATATTCAAAGCATTATGACTTTTCATTGAGATTTAGGGATTGTAACTATTAGGCATAACTTGCAGAAAAAATGGAGATGCTTGTTTGTAACTTGAGTGATGTGAGCCGTATTCTGCTTACAGTCATGCCTGTACAATATGTGCTTGAGAGTTAAATGGGTGGCATTTTCCGTGATTGTACTCATTCAATAACTTGGTTTTTAAAAAAAAATATTAAATTACTGATTAATAATTCCTTTAAGTAAATTGACTGCTTTAATAAATAGATATTTCTACACATGCTTGGGAGCATATACATATTAGGATATATAATTTCCAAGTTGTCAACTCTGCATCTAAATTCAATCTGTCTTCTGGTGGATACCTACAAAAATCTGCAGATTTTTCAGATGGCATTTGGGAGTAGGCAGTTATTGCTGATGGTCCAAGAGTCAGTCCCCAGATAACTATCCTGCAACAGCTTGTTATGTTTGCTGAACATGTAGAAAATAAAAGATGCTTTTGCAATAGGGCAAGCAGAAGTGGAGGCTGTGTACCTGCTTGGTCTGTGTGCAGCCTCACTGCATAGTGTGGCAGTAGGTTCTTCTGTGTAGCTGCTCCAGTAAAACAGCAATGGCTGTATAAAAATAAATGGGGAAGAGCAGGGAATTAGACATATCTGATGACTTAATGAATACTTTTAGCTTCATATTCTTCCATTTAGCACCTGGCTTTCTCTGGGTGTTTGTTCCAGAATTTGACACAGTCTAGAAAGAAAGAAAATGGTTACATATAAAATCTGGGGAGATTAGCATTCAAAATGTTATTTAAGATAAACTGAAGTAGCTCAAGCATACTTCAACTTTGTTGTCTGCAACAACGGCCTGTGGAAGCATTCAGGAACACCAAATGTTCTAGTGACCAGAGCTTCTGCAGGCCTCTGCCTTGTGGGCTGGCTGGAGGAGAGTTCTGCTGGCCGTATATTTCTGCAGTGCATCCCTCAGCCTACTGACATTTCTCCAGAGGGAGATCTGTCATCTTTATGGCTTCTGTATAATCAGAGAACTGTAAAAAAGCTCCAAATGAGGGACAAAGGCTTTGCTCATATAACTTGAGGGGAGCTAGTCTTATCTTTGATTTTGTAGATGTCCATACTGAATATAACACCTGCATTGATGACATGGGGCCAGCATAGTTTCATGGAGTTGTAAACTTTGCCTAAGAGGAAGCACTGAGGGCACATTCTGATGATGCTGTGATCTATTCTTTCTGGAATTTAATTTATATGGAAAGTTGAAACTATAGGTTTGCAGACATAGTTACAGATACATACTGCCAGAAGATTCACTATTTTATATATTTGCATGAAAAAAACCACAGGCCAAAGTCATCACCTTTCACATCCCATATTTGAGCTGTAAGAGACTAAAACTTGCCCAATACATAATTAAATGCATTATAAGGCATCTACTGGCTTACTTGCCTCCTTGCAGTGTGGTACATGCATAGTTTTAGATAATCAGTGCAAGTTTGTAATACAAACCCACATTCATTTGTTTGTTGTTTGTGCAGCTCAAATGCTATATGTTAGCTTCTGCCTGTAATCTGACTAAATACATGGATTTTCTTGCTGGGTTTTTATTTTGTTTAATTGAGACAAGGATCTCTGAATACAAAGATGAAAACAAACATTCCTACTTAAAAGTCTATATATTTTTTTCCAGGCAAACTCAAGTCTTTCAATAGTTTTAAATAATTCAATGTTGATAACTTTAATTCTTCTGTAAAAAAATTTATTTGTGCTTTAATAATTCAGTAACATAAACTGTGATGTTTTCCACATTTTTCCAAGATCTCTATCTGTGTGTATTATAGCCCTTTTAATTAATGTTTTATCCATAAATTCTTCAATGACTTATTCAGGTTGGATTGAAACTTACACCTGGTTTGTTTCATAGCTGAAGTTTAGCAGCTTAAGTATTTTAATGCCCCAGCAACTCTGAATAAATCAACTTTTCCAAGTTCTCTGTGATCTAATGATTACAGAAAAGCTTAATGCTAAATTAAATCACATTAACTTACTGTTTCTTCACCTGGTAGAATATCTCAAAATGGCTCTACAACTTCAAAATCTCTGAATAAAATATTTGGACATATGAAGGTAATATAATTGTATCCAAATGAGAACAGGCTAGAAAGCAGAAGCCTTAATTCTGTTCCTACCAAACTAAATTGAATGTAGATGTACACAATCAAGTGAAGAACAAGAGCAGTGTCTGCATTCAGGAATGTTCTGCAGTGTGTCACTAAAACCAACCAGATGGAAAGTGCTGAATGTCCTTGAAGTACAGTGTGACAGAGATGTTGCTTCTCTGAATGCTTTCAGTTACAAGAATCTTGTCCTGCACTATTTTCTAAAAGAAACTCAATTCCTCCAGGTAAATTATGTTCCATTAAAACTGTAAGACTTCTTTATTTTCAGGAAATAAATCCATTACTTCATTTCTTCTCAGTAGTGGAAGTAAAATGGTGGCAACTTCTTTGATGAATTTGAATGAATAAATGCCTCATCTACCCTGACAGGCTGCTGAAGGCTTCATCTTGCACCATGTGAGCAATTTTGGAACTTGGATGTGATGTCTCTTGATATCAAGAGTTTTTATTATAGGGAAGTACAGGATACACCCATTTCAGCATACATGTGGCATTAACAGTGTAAGGAGGAGAGGTACTTAGGAAAGATCATCTGAATTGATTCGAGAGGGGAGATGCTGCATAGCCCAGCAAAATTCAGCTGCCATTCCTAGGGAGTTCCAGCCTGAGGAGAGGCTTTATGAATTAGGTGGTGAGATCTATAAAAGGGGAGAAGCTCCTTTTGAACAATCTGTAAGAAAATAAGAAAATGTCTTCCATGGACAGACAGACCTTTCGACTGGGTAAGTCAGCTGTCATTTAATTGTGGAGTAAGAAGCTGTGCGTTGCCTGAGGCAACAGATCATTGTAGGTTAAGGAAACTCTCGGTGATTTGCTTTGGTAAATACTGAGCTAAAAAAGTTATTTCATCCAAACACTTGTAAATCCATGAAAATCAAGACATTCCTTCTTTGAAATATTACTTTAAAAAACCCACAGCATTTTACATGCTGGGATCTCAAATTACTATGCAACTTAATTAGCTACCAAAAATTGTTTCAAATCTCTTTTCCCACTGTGGACAAATGTCATCCTGCCCAATTTTTACCAGTACCCCTGAATTGCACTGAAATAGAATTATTTGTATTTTTAATCTAACTCAAATTAAAAAGCAAACTGTTGGATTTTGGAAGAAGCAAAAGCCTTACAATTTTTTTCTTTATTCCAAATTAATCCCAAGATACAATAGTGTAGTTTTCTTTGTCTTTCCCAAGAGTCCATTTATGTTGATTGAGGGATTTATTTGTGTGGGATTTGAAAGGCTTTGATAACAGAACATCAGTATCAGCACTTATTTGATAGAATGTAATTTTCATGGGTTTTTCATTTGTATATTATTTGCCTTCTTGCCCTGAAATAATGCTTTCTAGATACAATTCTAATGGTAAATAGGGAACTGTGACCAATGACAAATTACATATCTAAAAAGACGGCAAACATGTAAAGGAAGTGATATTTTTGATACTGCTTAGTGCTTCATTTTACTGTTGAGTGGGCTTATCTATCTCTCTAATGGTAATAATTTATTTTTAATATTTTTTTCTGCATCTAATACACCACTTTGGCAACAGAAAAGTTTACCATTTTGATGGTACACTACATCTAAACTTAATTGATAACAATTAAAGAGGAGTGTGGGAATGTTTCTTTTAATTCACATTGGAAGTTCAGATAGTCTGACCTGCTGTTAGAACATCCCAATCGTTATGAATTTCACTGTAGTAGAAGTAGGGCGAGTAATCAGCAA
Source organism: Syrrhaptes paradoxus (assembly GCA_013400615.1). Classification (NCBI taxonomy): domain Eukaryota; kingdom Metazoa; phylum Chordata; class Aves; order Pterocliformes; family Pteroclidae; genus Syrrhaptes; species Syrrhaptes paradoxus. The sequence continues at coordinate 209,008 of VZTO01007819.1, read as the reverse complement.
AACTTTTGTATTTACGTGCACACCAGTTGATGAATATGGAGATGAACCATATCACCATCTTGGATACCAGATGGAAATTGTTTATGACTCTTAGATATGATTAGCTAGTTTATTTATGGTGTAAAAGCAAAATTAAAAGCAATGACTGCACCTATCTTCTTAATTAAACAGGTTAAAATGCTACAATTTAATCACTGTGATGTCAAGATTATGATGATGACTGTTAAGAGGATAGAAAGCATTAACACCTTCCCAGGAGCTAAAGTGTATCCATTAATCTGTTAATCAGTTGGTGGCTGAACCAGTGACTATTGATTTGTCTTGGAATATGGATGTAAGGTTGGGAGATCTGAGGAGGGATGTGATGTTCCAGAAGCAGGTATCACTTGTAATATGGGCTACACATTTGTTGCTTCACATTTTTGTGTGTTCCCCATTTATTTTATGCTCTCCAGATACCTGCGCATCTCTTGTTCGTGTCTCTTCCATATAATTTCCCCATTTTCATTGCCATTTCACCATCCCAGGTCTATCACTCCATTTTCTACACCTTTTCTTTCTTTTTTTCTATCTTCATGTCTTGTTCACTCCCTTCTACATAGTTTCTTACTTTTCTTGCCTCATCCTGCCTTCCTTATCCTTTTCTCTTGTCCAGCTCTTTCAATCTTCCATTTTAATCTTTTCACCCTCTTTTGTTTAACTTTGTCATGTCCATTTCCAAACTCACTGCCCCTTTCTCCACAATGTTCCACTTCTTTGCTTTTCCCTGTCATGTTTTCCCCTGGGTATTCCCAGCCAACCAGCCTTGCTTAGGGCAATTAGTTAATTGAGGCAGTAAGCAGAAACCAGATGACTAAGCCCTGAGGTGAAGAGCAATATGACACCCTTCTCTTGTGGCTGTGCCCTGTGCTTACCCTACCCCTCTAAATATTACCCATACCAAGGTCATTGCTGCCAGTGTGACACCGGCACGTTTTTTGCAGGCAGAGGTGATGCTGAGGAGCTGTCCAAGGTATGTCGGGCAGTCCCATCTGTCCTGTCCCGTCCTGTTCTATCCCATCCTGTCCTGTCCTTCTGTCTCTTTCCCCTTCAGTATTTTAGCACTGAGCTTTCCAGGAAAGTGGCTGCAGACATAGCCAGGAAAACTCTCTTTCTCATCCTAGTAACTCCACTGCAATCTGTGGGGAGGTATCTGTTGATCTGTGACCAGTTAATAGAATCCAGGATAGCAATCTCATCGTGCTGGAGTTAGTAGGATGTTGCAGTTCACGCAGCTCAGACACCACTTTAACTGAAGAAGGTAAGGAACACAGTGGAAAGCGGTATCTCTTGTTGTAAAGTTTGTCAGAAAGAACACGCGGTTTCTACATGGAGATGGAATTACAGACAGATCACCAGTGTCCTGCTTCCCTAATCACTTGCCTAGCTAGAGTTCTCAGATATGCAGATTTGTTGGGGTTTTTCTATATCCAGGTCATACCATCCAGTTTGATTGGTTTCAAATGCTCAAGAAAATGCATTTAAAATGTGCTTCTGTGCATGGCTATCAATATTATGAACTGACGCCTTTTCCAGTCTGTTGACCTAACCTTTCATTTAGAATACATGTAATTGATATCTGGTGTGACAAAGATGTGGTGAGAGACATTGAGAGGTTTACCTGTGCTTGCTCCAAACAATACTTTGTTTTCATGGGCATTCTCACCTAAGTAGTCGTATTTCTTGCCTAGAGTATTTTCATCATCTGTTTTAGGAAATAACATTTCTACACAGATGATTAGAGAAAGTTTGTCTATGTTTTAGTTTGTACATCTGAGAATTCTTTGTATGTAGTTAATTTGTTTCTCCAGTGACTCAATTCTCCCACTTGTTTATGTGACTCTTTCCAAGACTGACTGAAGAGGGACTATTCCTGAAATGCAGAAAAATGCGATTATAAAATCACCCTCCAAAAAGCAGAAGAGTGGCATTGGCACAGTGCATAAAACTTTTGTTGTTTCTTTCATTAACTTTGTTCCACTTTTTTTGGATCTCTCATAAACTCTCTATTCTGAAGTTTATGCTTTTGTAAAATGGGGACAATGTCCTTTTCAGTCTCAGGAGATGATGTAAGGGTTATGTAAACCATAATTAAATCCAGCACTGTGAGATCATTAGGAGATAGTCTCTTGTTGTCACTGTAACTTTAATCTTTAAAGATACTCAGTTGAGTACAATTTCTAATGATGTTGATGGGAGTTAGAATTTTTCAGGAACTTCTAAAGATGCTGGAGGCCTAGAATGAACACTTACAATCTTTGCCTCTCTATAATTGTTGATTTTTGGTGGGTTGACCTTGGTTGGACACCAAGTGCCCACCAAAGCTGGTCTATCACTCCCCCTCCTCAGCTGGACAGGGGGAGAAAAATACAACGAAAGGCTCATGGGTCAAGATCAGGACAGGAAGAGATCACTTGCCAATTACCATCATGGGCAAACCAGACTTGACTTAGGGAAATTAATTTAATTTCTTACCAATCAAATGAGAGTATGGTAATGAGAAATAAAACCAAATCTTAAAACTATTTCCCCCCACACCTCCTTTCTTCCCAGGCTCAACTTCACTCACAATTTCTTTACCTCCTCCTTCCTGCCAGCAGCGCAGAGGACGGGATGGTGGTTGTAGTCAGTCCATCACACGTTGTCTCTGATGCTCTTTCCTCCTCAGGGGAGGACTCCTCACACTTCCCCTGCTCCAGCGTGGGGACCCTCCCACAGGAGACAGTTCTCCATGAACTTCTTCAACATGAGTCTTCACCAACTGCTCCAGCATGCATCCTTTCCATCGGGTGCAGTCCTTCAGGAGCAGACTGCTCCAGCATGGGTCCCCCACGGGGTCACAAGTCCTGCCAGAAAACCTGCTCCAGTGTGGGCTCCTCTCTCACAGGTTCACAGGTCCTGCCAGGAGCCCCCTCCATTGTAGGCTTTCCACAGGGTCACAGCCTCCTTCAAGCATCCATCTGCTCTGGTGTAGGGTCCTCCCTGGGCTGCAGGTGGATCTCTGCTCCACCATTGCCCTCCATGGCTGCAGGGGCACAGCTGCCTCACCACGGGCTGCACCACAGGCTGCAGGGGAACCTCTGCTCCAGCTCCTGAAGCACTTCCATCCCCTCCTTCTTCACTCACCTTGGTGTCTGCAGAGTTGTTTCTCTCATATATTCTCACTCCTCTCTTCTGACTTCTGTAGCACAGCAGTTCTGCCCACGCACCGCACACCCTCAAATATGTTGTCCCAGAAGTGCTACCACCATTCCATGTTGGAGCTGGCTGGCGTTGGTTCTGTTGGACATGGGGAAAGCTTCTAGCAGCTTCTCACAGAAGACACCATGATTACAGCCTGAGTCCTCTCCCCAGAGGAACTATGGGGATCCTCTACTGTCTCTAGAATTTTTAGAATCAGATGTGATAACAAGAGGTTCATTCCCTACTCCATCTAACCTCTTCTAGTCGTGCTGTCACAAAATGGCAATACAGCATCTGTAAGCTACCTCTGCATCTTCAGAAGAGTATCGATATAGTATATAAAGTCACTCTAGGAGACAATGAACCTGAGGTTGTGCCTTCAAATGGGTATTTTCCATGGCTAATATTTTTTGACGCAATTACACTTTTTTAATGACACAAAGGGATGACTTTTCATGTAGAAGCTTCACAGAAAGCAAGAAATATGGGTTATTATTAGTACTGTTTTATGAATTATATGTCATGGGTTTTCCTTTAAAATATAACACATAAGATTATTATACAAATGTAATAATTTCTCATCTTTTACAATACTTGAATTCTTAAGTACTTTTTTCCTCAATCTTTTCTGGGTCTCCAAGGAGTGTTTTAAAATGTAAAATAGGAAAAAAAGACATGAGGGTTGGTGAAGCATTGCTGAGATTTTTTTTCAAATGCAGTAGCTATTTTCCATTTTTTTTCCATTATGGAAATGTGGTGAAACAGTACTGTTAGCAGTGTAATGATCAAATGTCATGGAAATCAGCTGTGAGTAAGATCAGCTTTTGTATTTCAGAAAACTCTATTGAATATAGGAGAAATGGAAGCTGATTCTTATGCACTTTTGTAACAAAAATTATAATCACTTGTGATTTATAAAAAGTATGTCTAAAAACATACCTCTGGCATGTGCAGGAGGGCAAAAAAGAAGCACATGTATTTGAAGAGAAGTTTGCCAGGTTAAGTGTAATATTCCTCTGTGGTATTTTACTTTGGGAGTTCTGTGGACTCCAGGGATAGGAGGGAGGAGAATTGCCACGTAGCTCGGTAGATGCAAGTTGCATAGATTTTCAGGTTACCCTGGCTACTGCAAAATCTATAGTGAATAGTTTACTTTGTAAAAAAAGGAAAAGAGAGCATTTTTCTCAGTTATTTCCTACTAGTTAATCTACACCCAGAAAGAGGATTTGCAATAAGATACAGAGCAGAGAGGTGCAGATTACACCTGATATAACGTGGCATACACTAATTTTGCATTAAATGCAAAAATCAAAAGGAAGCATTCATAGCGGTCTCTCACCCCTGCCCTCTCCCACCTCCTTCAAATAACCTACTCAGTCTCCTGGGAGTGAAATGCTACTGTAAGTGCCACTTTCATCTGGAGTGGATTTTACAGTAATCGGCATAACAGGACAACATCATTCCCTTCAAGAGTTTCCCTGCAAAAATTGTGGAAAACCAGCAGCAATTGTTTGTCCTCACTTCCAGCCTTCACTGCTTAACCTTGGATGGGGTAATCATGCCGAGTCCTTTCTCCCAGTGAATCCTCTCCTGCAATTAAAATGCTGCAGATTGTATTAGTTACTCACACCTGGTGACATCAATGCCTTCAAATCATACTGAGCTGACCCCTGTGCTGTGCTGTTTGCCTTCTGCTGGTTTGTGAGAGAGTTATTGATGGGAGTTGGGCCCAAGCAGCTTGCTCTGTCCAAGTGCCCAGCAGGGTGTATGTAGACACACTGGTTACTGCTGTGCTCTCTGCTGAGTCTGGCTTGTCTTAGCTCCCGGCTTGTCCTGCTCAACTCCCATGGCTAAATGGCTCCAGGAAGGCAAAAATGAAGCTTGTGTACCTGTGTGTTCTGGCCTTGCTCCTTTGACCAGTTGCATTGTCTTTATTGAGATGGCAGAGGTTTCCACTGAGATGTCTGAGGGAAATCTTCACGTCTTCAGTCAGTGACCCTGTCCCCAGAATTTTCAGATGATTACGCTATGTGTTGCTTAGTAAATGATCATGCTGATCAAAAACAAATAAGAAAAAAAGGGGTATTTGGCTCCTTCATGTTTTCTTAGGAGTTAAAAGATGTAAAGGAAGTAGTTTTGTGGCCATGGTCGACAGAAATCACCCAATATTTCAGTAGAGGTGATCCACTATGTAAAAACTATTTTAACATAATCACATTTCAGATCAGTATTGCACCTAAGAGTGAAAAATCAGAGCCCAAGGAAATTTAATTACTTCAGTCAAATTGTAAATTATTTCATGAGGACCTTTATCTCTCTAAGGAAATAGCTTACTGAAATGAATCTATGTTCCCTTTTTTTTAAAGCTGAAAAAAGGATGCAAGATAGGAAAGAAGTTAAATTGTACATCTATAAAACTCACATTGTTTTACATACAGAGAAGTTTTATCTAGAGTTGCCTGTGATTTTATAAGATATCTTTTAAATACTCTTCCTGAAATTTTGATTCATCTTTTAAAGCATCAAACCTTGCTATAAAAATATTGATATTTCCTGCCCTGCTGATATGGCTTACATCATGTCAGTACCACGTAATGTTGAATCATTACTATAAAGCATATTTTTGTGAGCAGAAAGAAAAAGGAAAACTCAGGAGCCGCACAGCCAGGAAAAAATGATTCTGTCTCTCTGCACAAATGAAGGGAAATACTGTAGGTCAGATGTTATGGACTACACATGCATAATGTATGTATTTTTTCCTCCCATTTTCTCCAAGTCTGATTATGAGGGGAAGCTAAAAAAATAATGGACAACTGGAAATTGCTAGAATATGTTGTTGTAGAATGCTTTGGCTATTACTCAATGAATTAGTTATGCCATCAGGGGGAGAACTGCTGCGTTCTGAATCAGGAAACAGCCTGATTCTGCCTTCATTTTTAAGCCAGTGAAAATAGCATGTGACTGAAGTCAATGGATCTAATGAATCTTTCAAAATATCTTCCTTGTAGGAACTACTCAGAACAACCCCCTTGTGCAAATACTGCTTCTCACTGTTTCAGAGTGGCTCCTTTCATATTCAGTAGGATTTGGGAATGTAGGTTAGCGCTTTGTTTTTATGTCTCTCTAAACTATATGTTACAGAAAGAAAAGGTTATCAATTCAGCAAATTTGTAACGTTCCACTGAGTGAAGGAGCTTAGTACAGTTGTAATACAAAAAGTCCGTTTGGAACACTTTGCAGTAACAAAAAATGCATTTCCTTACAATGTGTATTTTAGACATTTATTTACTCTATATTTTAGGTCAAGTTGTCTCATTAATTTTAAAACTTTAAGTAGACCAAGGGCCCTGTAAGGCTGTATTTCTCTGAATATCCTGTGTGCTTGCCTGAAACTTGAGGTCTGGGAAAACTGGGACAGCTGGTCTGAAGATGCAGCACATATATAGTTGTCTTCACTTTCCTCTGTCAGTGTTTTCACCCTCCCACTTGGAAAGGCAAGGCTATCCTGGCACCTGTAACACCAAGATCATTATAGTTCTCAGGAATATGTGCTGTGGTAAAAGTACATCAGGTGGCATAGAGAATAACTGTATTTTGTCATTTATATGAAGTCTATTAATGCTGAAAGAGAAATTGCCAAGATGGAGTGTTCTATGGTCAACTGATAAATTTTTTATCCTATCAGCCAAGCGGTGCAGTGATCTGTGTTTAATGAAACTAGTTGTATAAGGAAAAAAAGACTCATAGTAAAGCTGTATTTCAGCTGTAAAGCTGAAAACCTCTTTCAAAGAAGAAAGGGGTAATTTTGCTACCTCCTCAGTTGTCCGGGTAGTGTATAAAATGCATTGTCCTTGGATGCCTCATGAGGACCATGCTCTGTCTGTTCTATCGTTCTTTGTATGACTGTACTCTCCCTTAGTGCTGTACTCTTCCACATCACATGGAGGCCACAGACATCTGGGCCAGATGTCTGGGCACAGAATAATTCTGTCCAAGTTTAGGCACTCAATCCTCAGGTTTTCCATATAGTCAATGGAGAGAGTGAGCGTATTTTTTGAGAGAGGCCTCTCCAGAAGGTGATTCAGGTTTTAGGAAGAATGGATATACTCCCTGAGGTTCCACTGACTTTTGGTGTGGTTGAAGCTCTTAGATGAGGTACTTCAGTTAAATAACTAAATTTGGACCAATCCAGGCCTTGGTATGTATTTTATTCCCCATGCTATGCCAGGGAAAATACATCTCTTAGAGTGTCAGGATTAATTTGAAAAGAATGCATCTTACATATATAGCATTAAACTAAGACTCACTGTGAGTTGCAATCTTTAGAATGTATCTTCAATTAATGTCATGCCAAATTGTCTTTGTGGTGGAAACACACAGATATGAAAATTTATAGGAAATATGAAATCACAACCTCATGTTTCACAGAGTGGAGTCCTCCTTGTTACAGCTGCTTGTGTTTGTACAAGGATCTATCTGCACTCCAGCTGCAGGAGCACACCAGGCAGGACTGATTTCATGGCTCAGCGGTTAGTCTTTGCTCCACTATGGTAACTGGTAAATTCGGCTCAATGCATAGACATTCTTCCTTTCTCCAAAATCGAGAATTTTGTTCCCCATAGACTTCACTGGGATAAAAGACATGATAAACCTGTAGGGGTTAAGCTTCCTGTCCTTCCATGGTAAGAACTAGTTTTCTAACTGCATTCTAATATTAAACTTCCAGGTACTAAAGCCTGCATTCTGTGATGCAGGGTTTCAGTGCAGAGCTACATTTGCTCTAAAATATCTAATAAACTTTACATTTCTTTCTTAGTAATAATGGACCCCTTGAAAATTACTTACTTGGTCCTGATAGTTTTCTGTTATGTAAAAAGAGGAGAAAAATTTGACTCCCATTATCACAGAAACAAAGCAAACCAGAGAGTAAAGTCTGCATGATATGGTAGTGTGCATTTCTAGCACCTCTCGACCTTAGCTCCCAAATAAACTCTAAAATGCACATTTTATGTTTCAAGTTGCTGGTGGTGTAATTAAAATAAGTATTTTTTACTGAGATTGCATACTTTTTCTTTTTGCAGTGCTAAGGTACTGCCTTGTATAAAGCTGTTGTGACTGTATTCATTCCCAACCTCATCTGTGCATGCATGACTCACCACATACCCTTTTCATGGCCTGCTCCAGATCTCCCTTTTTTCTCAGTTGGACCCAGTCAGAGAAAGATAGAGATGTACATTTTAAGAATGGTGTGTTTCAAATCTTCCTGTTTTAATTTAAGAAGATTTCTTGAAATAAATGGAGCTTTCAGGGAAAAGAGTGAGGAGCCTCTGTTTATACTAGGTTAGAAATATGCAAGACTTGCAGCATTCCCTCCACTTCACTCCCACCCCACTGCTGCATTTTCCCCTTTCTGATTTTCTTCTTTCTGATCTTTCAAATTCAGCAGGGAAATCAATATATAATTGTCTTCTACCTGTAGACCACAAGAAAAAGGATGATAACAATCCCAGGCCGTGCCTGGATACATGCATCAGTGGCTGTCATGAGAAAGCCTGCTCTTTCTGGCCTCTTCTGAATTGCAGTTTGCCTACAGTTACAGCTGGGAGATCAGGGCATCTTCTGTCTACATGTTTGTGCTTTACAGGACCAACAGTACCGTGGTCTGTCATACTACATGGGGCATTATGGCACTTCTCTTTTCCTTTGAATGTTTTTACCTAATGAACAAATGAATTTGCCACGTGTCACTGAACATAATGAGGAGTAAAATCTCAGTATTTTGGACAACATCTCTCCCAGAGAAAACCTTCATCTCCAGGGTACTAGTCATAATTCTGAGTGTGATTTCAGCCTTGCTAGAGTTTCTGTTGAGGGAGGGTTGTTTTTTAAATAAATACTGAAGAACAAGCATCTTGTTGATAAAATAAGATATCCTGTATGCAAAATTCTCTAAATTTGAATAAAGCTGAAAACATTTGTTTATCAAGTGGACAATCTTGTATGGAAATTGCATAAAGATCTTACAGAATTGAAAAGCAAAAAACCATGTGAAATTCACTAGGAATGTCATTGCTGTCCTACAAAACAGTACAGAACATGTTAGTATACAGTGAATTCTGTGAGGTTTTCTCATGGGGGATCAACATGTCATCAGAATCCTTGGGGTCTTCTTTAGGGTTATAGCTACAGACAGCTTTCAGTTCAGATAATGTCTGATGTCTGCATCTGTAACTGCTGTAACTCACTTTGCATAGTGTAAGTGAAGGTTGCCCACATACCTGTACACTGCTGTAGTCCCATTGTTTCAGCTAAGTGCACCCCTTTGTAACTTTGCCCCGTTTCACATGTATCAAGCCGTATGCGTGTTCATGCACAATTATTCTGCTTGTTGGAGACCTGTGAATAAAAATATTAGGTATGGGGGAAGGGAAGGAAAGGATGTACAATTGTACATTTGTCCTCTGTTGTGCAATTATCCTCTACTGTACAATTAAGGACCACAAAAATAATCAATGGATATACCACTAACCGAGTAAATATACAGTGCTAAGCACAAAGAAACCTTACTATTTTTTTAACATCTAGATAGGACTGTAATAAAAAATAAGTCATAATTGTATTACCCTCTAGACAACATATATTGCAAAGCACTATATAAAGGGTGGGGTACAGACTCTGAATATTCTTGTGAAGAGGGTTTAATTTAGAATAAGAGCTGATCTACTTGCAGTGGCACACTTCAGGAGCATTGTACTGTAGTGAAGGGAGTAATCCCAGCACACACTCAAAATCAGGCCAGTCAGATTGCTCCTGTGTTTCATCTTAGGCCCAATTAAGTAGTTCTTTCAGATGTTTGCACTTCTTCGTGGTATTATGAACACCTGGAAAGGTAGTACTGCTCTTCTGTGCTGGGGCTTAGTTTTGACTGTATTTGACTCCTTCAGTGTTTTTTTCCTATTAAAAAAACTCAATAAAGGAGAATATGGGAGCAGAGACTGACATCCAGGCATGTTTTTTTAAGAACATCTTTAATGAGAGAACAAGTATTTCACTCTGTTCACTGGAGCAGAATAAGTTATGGTATGTCACTAATAGTGCATGGGCACACGACCCAGGCATGCATCATGCACTGCTGTCTGCTTTTCTTTTTGTGTGGTGGATGTTTCATAGAAACTAAAAAGACATGAGCCATTTTATTTCAGTCCCTGCAGCTCCTCAGTGCAAGTACATCACAGATTTTTTTTTTCTGCTAGGAACAATGATAATCTCCAGACAATGGTATGAACAGAAAACACAAAGCCTATTTCTTCTCCTTTCAAGTAAACAAATATCTTAACCCTAATTTCAAGACAGAGGTTTATATTTCCTGCAATTGGACAAACTGTGCAGTTTCCCTCCTGCATGCAGGCAGCCTGCAGCACCCCTGGCACAGGCAGCCGTGAGCAGGGCTGAGTGCAGGGCTGGAGCCCTCTGCCGAGCGCTGAGCTCTTGCAGATGTAATGGAGACATTCGTCTTCTCTCTGTATTTATTTGCACATTTTTGGCCGTTTCAGGCTCTGGTCCTTTTCTCTTGATTTCTTTTCCTGCTGCAAGAATGTGTCATGAGAATTTTTACCCAGCTTCTCACCTGTCGGTCTGTGGGATCCGTGTGCAGGGTGAGCAGGCAGGAGGCACTGGCAGCGGGGACCAGCCCGGGCCCGCAGCTTGGGCAGGGCACTGAGGGTGAGGACAGGGGCCCGGACAGTGTGCGGGATGTGGCGGCAGTGCCTGGGACACAGCAAGAGTGACATCAAGGGCCACATCCCCTTCTGGCCCTGGAGTCCCAACAGCCAAACAGGAATTCTATTACAGGAGATAGAAATATGTTGTCTTTTGAGCGTAACTGATCTGTAAAAGTCAATCAGCAGTGATTTGCATTGCTTCTTCCTTAGCTACAAGGGACTATCAGTCATGTGTGCATAATCCCCTCTCAGCTTGCACCGGCAATCCCTGTCGGGATTTTCCACAGCATCGACCCAGTGCATTTTGAAATTCAGAAGTGAATATGCATCAAACCTTCTCGGTCAAGAATAATCCCAGACATTTGAGGTTTTTTTTCAGTCAGTCCATGTAATCTGGGAGCAGTCACATGCTATCAGAGCTTGTCACTGTTATCCCGTTACTCTTCTGGCCCCGCAGCAGCTGTGAGCAGAGGCCGCCCTGGGCAGCCTCCTGCGGGCTCAGAGCCCTGCTGTGGGCAAGCCAGTGCTGCCAGCCACCTGGCGCTGCCCGGCCCAGCGCTGTGCTGTGCCCTGCCTCTTTCGTTAACTGCCTTTGAAAAATAGTTCTGGTACTATATTTTTCTACAACAGAAGCATTTAATTTCAATAAAAGCCTGTAGGGTAGTTTGTTTATGTAGACACCTAATGCATATGGAAACTTCCTAAAGAGTCTTGTTACTTTGCACCTGATTCTATTGATGTAGATTTAGTGGGCATAAAGAGTAACTAATGTTGCTAAGAAGGATAGCAATATTGCTTAATATTTTTAATTACCTAAAGTTACCTATCCTCTGAAAGAAATGAACCAAAGAGATTGAAACATGCAGTGAAATGCTCTTTAATGCATTGGAGAATTGAATATATTATAAGAACTCACATAGATGAAATACTGATTAGTATTTAGGAAAACTGATTATAGTTAAAGACTGTTCTACCGAGCATAGGCTGATATACAACCTTGCTGTGTCTTCAGAAGTCTTTAGAGTGTAGGACATAAAACAGACTTCACCTTTTTTGAAATCTGGTACATGTGTATTTGTATTGCTTACAAAATGCTTTTTGTATGCAATAAGCATTGGATTGGTATGTAAATAAGGAGACAAAGCACCACACAGCTGTAGCAAAACTGGATACAACTCCCCTGGAAAAATGGAATCTGATTTCTAGGGGCATTCATCTAACCGGATGAATCTGTGCAAAGCTTGCAGGATGTAAACAGTTATGCTTTTGCTGATGTCAAGAGCTTAATGAGTGGGGAACTAAGTGTACTGGAAGGCAATATATAGGATTTAAAAATAAAAATTCTATATTTGCATGTTTTCTGATTGATTTTTCTTCTGATATGAAATTCCAAACTCACAAATTATTTGTGGATGTTGACAGAAGATATTGTCTGCAGTAGAGCTGTTCGATCCAATTTATAAGGGATATGATACTCTTCCGTATTGAACTGTACGTACACTTGCTGGGACATGCTTTGCAAGCACTGCAGCACCAAGAATGTTTAAGCTTTGGGGCATAAAATGATCAGAAATGGGAAAAAGTTCATTCTTCTATCAAACTGGAGTTTAATGTTTTCTCGAGCAGTAGTGATTGCTCAGAAAAGAGTATATAAAGCTAGATGGATCTTCGATCTTTTCCTATATAGTGCTTCTAATGTGTCTAAAATGCTATGGACAGCTAAGATAGAAGGAAATGTTGCAAATGTTGGTCCACACAAAATTTGCTTCTTTTACACGAAATGTTCCACAGAAGGCAGTTGGATAAATCTCTGAAGTAGTATGATTTGGTGCAGAACATTATTTTTTATAAAAATGGAAAATATTAAATAGATGTTTGGTATTACTTGTCAGAAAAAAAAAATGGTAAAGCACGTTTCATTCTTCAGCCACCAAAAAATCCCTTGCACAAAACCTTTTTCTCTGTAAACAGAGAAGAAACAGCAATTCCATTAAGCGCACCAATGACCAGTGTGTTTCTGCTGTGGTCCTTGATTTGTATCACTGTAGCACTAGACAGCTGTAATGCCCTTCTACCTAGTGTAATCCCTCACTCGAAGCTGGATGCCTAGCATGGACCTAATAAAATAGCTTAAAGAGGAAGAGCTTAGTCTGGTTACTGAAATATTTTCTTCTAACTGAAATAATGGTCAATAAAGTGGCTAACAATAGGCCAAATGGGCATATTCCTTCTCGTCCAGAGAGAAAACAATTATTTTCATAGAAATAACATCCAACACAAGAGGTATCATTACTATAGTCCTGGAATGAATGGAATCTAGCATTTCTCAGATTATGACAGCAGTTAAGGTGAGGATTTTATTTGTGTCTTGGATAAATGTTAAAACAACTACTTTCCTAATATTTATTATTAACATTCTCATTAGAAACTGAACTAAGAGATTTTAGGAGGAGTGACTTCCAACTAATAGATATATCACGTATCACTTAAATTTTTCTGTAAGTTGCATACACATACAGTACCATTCCTATCAGGCAAAATGCCTATCTGCCCACTATTTACCCATCTTCTACCCCACTCAAACACACTGTACTGGTTTAGTAAGAGATTAATTTGATATAATAATGCTTGGGATGTTCTTCCTATAGGATGGGGCCAAACTAGGAAAAGACATGCAGCTTGGTTTGAGATAGGTCTCTGAGCACCCTGTTAGCCCTGGAAAAACATCAAAAGTTTGATGGCTGTTCTCTTGATAGAAAATTAGCCTGTGGCCGTTGGCCTATGTGGTGGAAGAACATAGCAGTTTGTATGCTCACAGCTGAGACCTCTGGGTAACAGACGTACCTTTGTCATGGTCTAAGTACAGAAGGAAACAAAAGGTACCTGGGAACATGAAGAGATACAGGTACAGATAACAGTAATGGATGGAAGTACAAAAGACACAGGTACTAGCTTCTTTTTCAAATTTACGGTTATGTAGCTATAGCAAAAAAGATCTTGAGATTTTGTGTGAAGTCTTTCTTGAGCTGCATCTCTTATCCTTACGTCCTGGGAAAAGATTTTTAATAAAGAAACTGAGGGGTGCTAAGTATATGTGAAATAGAGGTACATGGAGTACTAAAATAAGTGTAATTCCTTGCAGTAATGCCTGCTTGAAAAGTACGGCTGTACAATTTTACAGAATTTGTGTCTATGTTTGTATGTATGTAACATTGTGACTATGTTTGTATCCCATTCATAAAAATCAAGCACAAATGGGTCTTCTTATAGGAATTATAGACTTCAGCTTCCTACTGTCTTTCTGCTACCTATCTACTCTGAGGTTTCTTTTGTATACATTAGAAATACTGAGAAAACCTTATTATTCTTGGAAATCATCACGTACATATTTATGTACATTTGGATAATTTGAAGAAAGTAATTACACAAAGAAAAATGGAGAGACATCTTGGTAGAGATTAACCAGTGGGGAGGTAGTGGCGTGATGAGTGACCAGCCAGTGTAAGGTCACCCAGAGTCATGTTCAACCTGATGGACCAGCGGTGTCAGAAGTATGTATTCCTGCATAAACATTTTCATTTTCTCTGCCTATTTTAGTCCTATGGATTGCTCAAAATGAGATGTTAAGTGGCAAGAGACCTCCTCGCACTTCAAATAGGTACACCAGAAAATTTTTGCAGAGTATGCAGCAGGTAAGAATGGACATAATGGACTATAGTTTGTCATAGTGGTACTTATACGTCATGGTAGTACTTACACGTCGTGGTGGTACTTACACATGTTCATATAGGCGCTTCTGAATTAATGAATTTTTTAAAAAGTTTTATCAAGAATTTTTTAAAAAGCTTTATCAAGAACCGTTCTCTTCCAGAATATTTCAAATATCACAATTCAAGTTATCCTTCAAAATGTCAGTGTCGGATTTCAGTGTCAGGTAGTCACCACCTGTTCTATTATTACTACTGCTGCCTACCTTGAAAAAAGTCTATTCACAATACATTATTTTTAAAAAGATATGCAGCAAGATGTTAATCTGTCTTTCCATCTATCTCTTGTACTCTTTTAATTGCTGTAGCAGCTGGGCCTCAGGAACAGACACTATATTAATGTTAGTTAAAAGAAAAACCTAGAAAAACTTTGTGACTGTCTGAGACAGCGGGATGCATTTGCACCCTTTTTTTATTACATGGTGTTTACCGTTACCTCTCTTTCAGGGAAGTTAGCCAGAAGCTTAGTAGAAATGTAAATAATAGCTGTAGCTAAACAGAAGTTGGATCACAGCTATACACACAGTTAAAAAAAATGTAAAAGGTCAGTTTTCAATACAGTGTGTGCTAAATTGTGAACTATGTGCTTAATTGCACACAAGTCATTTTAGCTTGCATCCCTCTTTGCCCACACATTTGTTCTTCCAGAGTATGCTAGAGCTTACTAGTGGTTTGTTCAAATGAATATGGATCATTGCATGTTTTCAAGTATTGCCATTGTCCCAGTAGTCTTTGTTAGCTAACTTAAATACTTTAAAATTTCTTCAGATAAATGTTT
This sequence comes from Syrrhaptes paradoxus, assembly GCA_013400615.1. Lineage (NCBI taxonomy): Eukaryota > Metazoa > Chordata > Aves > Pterocliformes > Pteroclidae > Syrrhaptes > Syrrhaptes paradoxus. The sequence continues at coordinate 193,520 of VZTO01007819.1, read as the reverse complement.
TTCCCTGTAAGTGTGGATGGTATGATAATCTGAGACTACATCTTTTTTTCTCTCCCTTATTCCATTGGTACTGATTTTGAATTACAAGCCACTTGCAGCAGTGACTATCTGCCTGGACAGCATTGTCACATTTGGAGTATTATTGAAACTTTAATGAATATTACTAATTATGCAACTTCTTTACAGACTTCAATAGAGCCACGTGGCACTGCAACATTCATTATCACAAAGAAACTCACATAGTACATAAGACATTTGCAAGATGCTTTCCAACAGGTTGCAATCGGTTGAAACATGTTTGACCTAAATGCTGTTGACTGAAGGAAAACCACACAGTGCTTCAAAAAGAAGAAGAGAGGTGTTTTAGTAACATTGAAATGTTCTAGAAGCAGTGCTTTAACTTTCTTTTGATTTGTCTTAGATTATTTGACAGTAGCGGTAGGCAAAATAACCCGGTTTTGATAGCAAGAGAGCCTTAGTCTTCATAGGTACGATATAAGCTTCCTGTAGGAAAACATTGTTTCATGTGGTAAATTGTACATCAATTAAAAAATATGCAGCAATCTTCTTCTGAACAAAAAGTAACACACTGTTGGTGAAATAAAATGTTAATTGATAGTTGTTAGAAAGAGGCTTTTCTCAGCATGATTTTTATGGAAAAAGAAAGACATCCAGTCTAAATAGTACTTTAGCGTTACTTTTTTCCAGAGCACATGAACTGTATTTTTGAATCACTTTTATGAATTATACATATATTCTCAGGTGTCTCTGTAGGCTGCACTGTCACTTCATGCAGTAAAGTCCTAGAAGTAGCCATGGATCAGACTGTAACTTCCAGACAGCTTTCCAAATCTCAGGTCTTTTCTCTCTAACAGTGGGAAGCTGATCTGTTTACAGTATCAAGCCCTCTGTCTCTTTGTCTGCAAAAGGGCTATGGAATGAAGGCTCATTGATCATTGTGTCCCTATNTGAAAAAATAGAGAGTATATATTAATGATCCTTCCCCTGAAAAGACATCCTGAATTTAGTGATTTATAATCTGAAAGTTCATCTGGATCATCATATTTAAAAACTGAGCATGACCTCAGTGAATGAGTCTAAACTCTTTTGGGAGCCCTTTCACAGCTTTAGCTTCCACAAGAATGTAAAAATTTCTAAAACCTTTCTGAAACAACACATTTCTTCTCTTAGTGATTCATCTCTTAACACTAGCAAGATGAAGAAAGAGCAAACTGTGCTTCTTAAGCTGAAAGCTATGCTGGAGCTAAACTTTCATTGCAGAGCAGGTAACCCTGTACTTTCTAGTAAGTGCCTTGAGGTAAGAACACTTACATGGACATTTTCTGCAACTGATCTCACAGCAAAGATTCAACCACGCAGTTGTGGTGATCGCACACTTTTGACACTACTCAGTAGGACTGCTTTTCCACACTGATTTTGACCCACCTAGGGTCTGTCATATCTTTACTGTGAAGTGACATCTCAGTATGTTTAGGTTTAGGTCCCTTTCCTGGCCAGCAAGTTCTTTTTGATGCTGGTATCCTCATCACAACTGCTATTTCAATATGCTTTCCCTCTAGAGGTTCTTTTCCTTTATGCACATACATTTCAGGTGTTGCTTACTGTCTTTTTTTAAACTACTTTTTTTAAAAACAAAATTTCTGTGACTATGTTAATGGCTTACCTGATGTTTTCTTACTGCCCCTTCTTTAAAAAGTCCTCCCTTCAGAAAAAATTCCTCTATTGAGTGACCAAGCATCCTAAAACTTTCCTTCTACGATTAGTCACTGATTCATTTCCCAGTTTATTTACTCATATTTCATACATGTTCCTTCTCTTGGTGCTGGAAGAATTCCATTCAGGACCAGATAAGCCAGTCTTTCCCAGCTGGCAGAGACATCTTTGATCCTATTCTTGGTGGAATTTTGCAGTGACATTTTTAAGCAAGAAATAGGATTAGTGGATTCTTCCCTTCTCCCATTATGACTTTTTGTAGTTCAGAACATGTACTTATGCTCCTGCCACACCATGTATCTTTCTTTCCTCTTGCTCCTGCCAGACCACGTATCTTTCTTTCCTCCAGATCAGCTCTGATGACCTGCTCATTGACTCTGGAAAATTCCCAGTCATTCATACATACATGGTTTTCGACTTGTAAATGTGCTTCTTCCTTTATCCCTTATCTGTTATTTTGTCCTTTACTGATCTCTGTCATGTTCTGCATAATGCAATTCCTTGTCCTCATGATCCAGTCCCTGCTTATTTTCATTGCCCCTTACTTTCTCCTTACAGAGCGAGTTGCTCTTCTTTCCCCCTTGGCGTGTCTGCCAGTTTCTTCTCTTTGTTTTTCAACCTTGATCTTTGAGTTGGCTGTCTGTTCTCTTACCTTGTCTTCACGGCATGAATGGCTACTTTTCTTTTCAGGGTCGCGGTGTTTCAGATCCTCATTTTCTTCAGGGATATACAGTTCTTGAATCTTCCATGCTGTCTTTTCTGTTCCCCTCTGTAATGTCCTTAAATCCCCTTTAAAAATTTGATTCTATGTACCCATGGCAACAGTTGCTTCAGATTCTGTGACCAAAGCAAGCACTGAATTAATTCTGCAGTGCTTTTCTTGTTTACCATATCACATAAAAATGAGAGCTGAGTTTTCTTGTCTGATGACTCATAACTCTCCACTAGAGCTGATGTTTGAGNTTCTAACAGTGGGAAGCTGATCTGTTTACAGTATCAAGCCCTCTGTCTCTTTGTCTGCAAAAGGGCTATGGAATGAAGGCTCATTGATCATTGTGTCCCTATCCAGCATAAAGAAATAACGCAATAGTAACAGGGATGTAAACGTTCTTATTCCCTCTTGTTCCACTACAAAGGTATGTTTGAATCTCAAGCTCAAAGAACAGGCATACTGAGTTAAAACAGAGGGCCATCTGGCCTGTCCCCTATTTCTGACTGTGACCATTAAAAGGTGCTTAAGGAAAAATCTGAAAAAATAGAGAGTATATATTAATGATCCTTCCCCTGAAAAGACATCCTGAATTTAGTGATTTATAATCTGAAAGTTCATCTGGATCATCATATTTAAAAACTGAGCATGACCTCAGTGAATGAGTCTAAACTCTTTTGGGAGCCCTTTCACAGCTTTAGCTTCCACAAGAATGTAAAAATTTCTAAAACCTTTCTGAAACAACACATTTCTTCTCTTAGTGATTCATCTCTTAACACTAGCAAGATGAAGAAAGAGCAAACTGTGCTTCTTAAGCTGAAAGCTATGCTGGAGCTAAACTTTCATTGCAGAGCAGGTAACCCTGTACTTTCTAGTAAGTGCCTTGAGGTAAGAACACTTACATGGACATTTTCTGCAACTGATCTCACAGCAAAGATTCAACCACGCAGTTGTGGTGATCGCACACTTTTGACACTACTCAGTAGGACTGCTTTTCCACACTGATTTTGACCCACCTAGGGTCTGTCATATCTTTACTGTGAAGTGACATCTCAGTATGTTTAGGTTTAGGTCCCTTTCCTGGCCAGCAAGTTCTTTTTGATGCTGGTATCCTCATCACAACTGCTATTTCAATATGCTTTCCCTCTAGAGGTTCTTTTCCTTTATGCACATACATTTCAGGTGTTGCTTACTGTCTTTTTTTAAACTACTTTTTTTAAAAACAAAATTTCTGTGACTATGTTAATGGCTTACCTGATGTTTTCTTACTGCCCCTTCTTTAAAAAGTCCTCCCTTCAGAAAAAATTCCTCTATTGAGTGACCAAGCAGCCTAAAACTTTCCTTCTACGATTAGTCACTGATTCATTTCCCAGTTTATTTACTCATATTTCATACATGTTCCTTCTCTTGGTGCTGGAAGAATTCCATTCAGGACCAGATAAGCCAGTCTTTCCCAGCTGGCAGAGACATCTTTGATCCTATTCTTGGTGGAATTTTGCAGTGACATTTTTAAGCAAGAAATAGGATTAGTGGATTCTTCCCTTCTCCCATTATGACTTTTTGTAGTTCAGAACATGTACTTATGCTCCTGCCACACCATGTATCTTTCTTTCCTCTTGCTCCTGCCAGACCACGTATCTTTCTTTCCTCCAGATCAGCTCTGATGACCTGCTCATTGACTCTGGAAAATTCCCAGTCATTCATACATACATGGTTTTCGACTTGTAAATGTGCTTCTTCCTTTATCCCTTATCTGTTATTTTGTCCTTTACTGATCTCTGTCATGTTCTGCATAATGCAATTCCTTGTCCTCATGATCCAGTCCCTGCTTATTTTCATTGCCCCTTCCTTTCTCCTTACAGAGCGAGTTGCTCTTCTTTCCCCCTTGGCGTGTCTGCCAGTTTCTTCTCTTTGTTTTTCAACCTTGATCTTTGAGTTGGCTGTCTGTTCTCTTACCTTGTCTTCATGGCATGAATGGCTACTTTTCTTTTCAGGGTCGCGGTGTTTCAGATCCTCATTTTCTTCAGGGATATACAGTTCTTGAATCTTCCATGCTGTCTTTTCTGTTCCCCTCTGTAATGTCCTTAAATCCCCTTTAAAAATTTGATTCTATGTACCCATGGCAACAGTTGCTTCAGATTCTGTGACCAAAGCAAGCACTGAATTAATTCTGCAGTGCTTTTCTTGTTTACCATATCACATAAAAATGAGAGCTGAGTTTTCTTGTCTGATGACTCATAACTCTCCACTAGAGCTGATGTTTGAGCCCTTTTTTCTCTGAGCCCTTTTCTTATTGCTGAGTGAACATCTCCTAAGGAACAACTCATTTAGTGGAAGTAACCCTTTTGCCCCCCCCAGTTATTGTGAAACAGAATCTGTTGGATTTTTACAAAGAGTGAATATTGAATGGTTGGTTAGGATGTACTGAGCTTTGGAATATTATTCCCAAACCTTTAGAGAAGAAAGCCAGGAACGGGCAATACCTATCTGGGATAGTGAGGGAGGAAATAGGATAAACCAGCTTTGTTAGCAGCCATCTGTTACTCCCACACGTACTGCCTTGTGCATGAGTGATAAAAAACATGTGAAAGAATGCAGTAAGCTCAGTCTGAGGGGATGGCTTTGCAAACCCTTGGCAAACGCTACTGGGAAGCTGCAAGCACCCATCAGTCAATAAGAACAGCTACTGAGAAGCTTATCACAACATATGATTTATTGCTACATAGATTCAGAGCACGAACTAGCATGTCAGGGAAACTACACAGGTGTTAAATATGGAACATGCATGTTATCAACTGCAAAATCAGGGGTGAAATGCAGAAGTGGCTATGATACATAGAAGGATGCTTAATCCTTAAGCAGGGATGTAGGTGTATACAGGGTTGATTCATCTTGTGAAATAAGCTGCTGGTGTGGTTTCTCATGTCAGTAACACTACAAAGAAGCTGTTTATCTGATTATACACATTGTGGAGAGGACTAGTTCTTTTAGCAGAAGACTCTCCTACAAATAAGATGCATCTTGACCATCTGTTGCCAGATGGAAGTGTTCTACTTCTGAATCACTGGCTGCAATGGCATATTTAGAAAATGAATCTTTCATGGGTAGATCCACAGCACAAACTGTTTGTGATGAACCCCACGTACACATGCTGAGGTTATATTTTCTGTTTACTTGGCCTTGAGTTATAGTATGGCTATATACTCCTGTGAACATATTGTTACCTAGTAGACACCAAATCCTGCAGTTCGCACCCACCCTTTGCGGGGTATCCCAGTTGCCTGAATAAGCAGCATATAATTTGTCACCAAAATACGCAAGCACAACATAGAGGCCCTATTTAACTTTTATTTTGAAATCTGTGAATTTATTTGAGGAGTCTGTAGGATTCAGCATGTGTACTTAGGTGGCCAGTGAGGGCAGTGTTTGGCGTGCCGGCAGGCCAAGAACACAGCCAGTCAACTCATACGCCTTCATTTCCCCAGTGAAAAAAAAACTTTTTTCCTTTCTCTTTTTCTTTAAGATATTTACTGTGATTTTTTTAGTGAACAGAGATTACAAAGAAGAAAAAAATTATACATAAGCTAACTGTGAACTTTACAATTATACAGTAAAATTTTAAGTCATTACTGTTTTAATGAAGTATAAAGATTATTATCATTTAAGTTCTTTGAAGTTTAATTGTGGCTTTTTACATGTATTATTATGCACAAATTAGGTCTTATGCAGAAGCTGAGAACTGTTAGTGACTTTTATCTCAGTGAAATAATGCCAGGTTTTAGTCTTACATGAGCTGAAATGAACTGAGTTTATTTGGCCAGACGGAAATAGAACAAGTAGGTGGAATCTGAAGAAATAGCATATAGAGATTTATACATGCCAGCCTCCATCACATTTGTCTAAATGAGGAAGAATTGATAAATATGTTGCAGTGTCATAGAGACTCTCACATTTGGTGACATGGTGCATCTCTTTGATTTTAAAAAGAAGAACCATACCCACTCCCATTTGTAGTTGCATCGCATATTTTGGCAATACAGAATTTGCTTAACTAGTCACATAAGGAAAGTACTTTAAGTATTTTAAGATACAGTTCAAAGAAAAGCAGCAGCTAAAGGCTGGTAAGAAAACCATTACTGTGTGCTCAGCCCAGCTTCCCGGAAATCACCATCAGAAGTTCTGCAGATCAGCAGTTCAAGACAAGTTGACATGCAGCTATTATTAGATACAAATTCATTTTAATATACATGTGACCGTAGTGACTTCTGCTTCTTCTTTGTATATACTTTTGGTGAACATTAGAGCAGTTGATCTTCTTCTGCAAAAATATTTAGAAATAGCAATTTTCACAGGCTGGCATATGAGCTAACTTTTAATTAATACAAGACAGAACTGATCTTTGTAACAGAAACAATAGTGCATGATATTTATATCTATTCAAAACTAATCACCATAACTCAAAATTCAGATATTTGGAAATAATGAGAATTAAAAAAAAAAACAGAAAAGA